>JAEVFF010000589.1:0-189411 GCA_018901945.1 Pugionium dolabratum
AAGTACCCGCATCCAATACCACGGCTGGATGACATGCTAGATGAGCTGAGTGGAGCCACGGTCTTCTCCAAGATAGACCTCAAGAGTGGATACCACCAGGTCAAGATGAAGGAAGGTGATGAATGGAAGACTGCTTTCAAGACAAAGCAAGGGCTCTACGAGTGGACAGTCATGCCATTCGGCTTGACTAATGCCCCAAGCACCTTCATGCGCCTTATGAACCAAGTTCTTAGGGCGTACATCAGTAAGTTTGTAGTGGTTTACTTTGATGATATATTGTTTATAGTAAGTGCCTACGGAACACCTCACACATCTTGAGATGGTACTTAAAACCCTTCGACAAGAAGAGCTTTATGCCAATCTCAAGAAGTGCATCTTTTGTACTGATAAACTTGTCTTTTTAGGTTTGTTGTAAGTTCACAGGGCCTACAGGTTGATGAAGAGAAGATTCGATCCATACAAGCATGGCCAACACCAGGCAACATCAGCCAAGTAAGGAGCTTCCACGGACTGGCCAGCTTCTATAGGAGATTCGTGCCCAACTTCAGCAGTATTGCCTCACCATTGACGGCAGTAATGAAGAAGAACGTGGGATTCAGCTGGGGAGAAGCTCAGGAGAAGGCATTCCAGGCCTTGAAGGACAGCCTTACACACGCACCAGTGCTAGTCCTTCCCGACTTCAACAAGACGTTTGAAGTGGAGTGTGATGCCTCTGGAATAGGCATAGGAGCAGTGCTAACCCAAGGAGGGAGACCAGTGGCATACTTCAGTGAGAAGCTAGGTGGTGCCTCACTGAACTACCCCACTTATGACAAGGAGCTTTATGCCCTTGTCCGAGCATTGGAGACTTGGCAGCATTACTTGCTGTCCAAGGAGTTTGTGATCCACACTGATCATGAGACTCTCAAACACCTCAGAGGGCAAACCAATCTCAAGAGGAGACATGCCAGGTGGATGGAGTTCATAGAGACCTTCCCGTACGTCATCAAGTACAAGAAGGGCAAAGACAATGTGGTAGCCGATGCACTATCAAGGAGGTTTGCCTGATATCAACCATGGAGGCAAAGGTCCTAGGATTCGAGCACATCAAGGACCTATACAAGGATGATCCTGACTTTTCTGAGAGCTACAAGGAGTGTGGCACAGGGAGTCATGGCAAGTTTTACATCCATGAGGGATTCTTGTTCCGAGAAAGAAGGCTGTGCATACCACAAGGATCATTAAGGGAGCTTATCATCCGAGAAGCTCATGGAGGAGGACTCATGGGCCACTTTGGTGTCGACAAGACTCTAGCAGTGGTCAAGGAGCACTTCTACTGGCCACACATCAAGAGGACAGTAGAAGCTCATTGTGCAAGATGCATCACTTGCAAGAAGGCAAAGTCCCGAGTGCAACCTCACGGGTTGTATCTCCCACTGCCCATACCTACACATCCATGGGTGGACATCTCGATGGATTTTGTTCTAGGTCTGGCCAAGATCAACCACAAAGATGCAATCTTTGTAGTGGTGGACAGATTCTCCAAGATGGCACACTTCATCCCATGTGCCAATGTCAATAATGCCACACAAACAGCTGAGCTGTTCTTCAGGGAGATAGTACGGCTTCATGGAGTGCCAAGGACCATCGTATCAGACAGGGAAACCAAGTTCCTCAGCCATTTCTGGAGGACCCTTTGGAGGAAGCTAGGCACGAAGCTACTCTTCTCTACCACCTGCCATCCTCAAACCGATGGCCAAACTGAAGTTGTCAAAAGGACACTATCAACTCTTCTCAGGACTACACTAGGGAAGAACCTCAAGACTTGGGTGGAGTGCCTGCCATTCATAGAGTTCGCTTACAACCGAGTCGTGCACTCAGCAACCAAGAAGACACCATTTGAAGTAGTATACGGCTTCAACCCTCTCACCCCATTGGAGCAAACGCCACTGCCACCAGCAGAGATGACCAACCTCAACAGAGTATCCAAGGCAAAGTTCATAAGGAAGTTACACCAAAAGGTAGAAAAAAACTTGGAGAAGAGGACCGGGCAGTACGTGACTCATGCCAACAAGGGAAGAAAGGAGGTGATCTTTCAACCAGGCGATTGGGTGTGGCTACACCTATGGTAGGAGAGGTTCCCAAACCTAAGGAGTTCCAAACTAGCACCAAGAGGAGATGGACTATTCAGAGTGCTTGAGAGGATCAACAACAACGCCTACCGGATCGAGCTCCCAGGTGAGTTTAATGTGTCCAACACGTTCAACATAACTGACTTAGCCCCTTTCCATGCAGATGAACCAGTTTTGAGGACAAAACCTACTGAAGAGGGAGGAGATGATGAGGACATAGTCGTACATCCAGCCAGGACACCAGACTGGCCGACCAGGAAGCTTGTCCGAGACAGACGGGCCATCTGGCACGTCTGCCAGCCCAAGCGGTATCGCCGGACCCTCGACCAATAGGACCAGACCGACCAGCATTGTCGGTGGAGAGACCCAAGCTTCCGGCACACTTGGTGGCGACGTGGATGACACCGCCGGTCCCCTTGGTGATGCCACCAACTCCGGGATCAACTTGGCCGGTCCTGAAGGCATTCTGGCCAGTACCTCGCACAGTCCAGCCGGTACAGCCGATCCAGCCGAGTGCACGAGCATTTCTACTTCTACACAAGGAAACTCAGATCAAATAAGCTACCAGCTTCAGGACATGCATCTAGAGGAAGTCTCCACACCAGTAGTGCCACCAGGAGCAATGACAAAGAGCAGATCAAGAGCACTCTTCCACAAGTTCAGCTTATGGGTCGACAAGCTCCTAGAGGAAGATCGACTAAGGACAATGGGCCAGAAGTGCAAAGAAGAGTCCAAAGGCTTCTCAACAATGCAAGGGACTTCAGAGACTTGGGCTTTAGTGGCAAGAGAGGTCAGGACCCAAAGATTCCTAACCCTACTCCAAGTCGAAGACTAGGAGCAAGGCGCGTGCATGCCACAAGGACATCCACCTTCCATTTCTTGGCCGTGAGGTAAGTAAGGTAAATTTTCAATAAGAATATTTGCCTCTTTCTGTTTTGCAGGATAGGATCTAGAATATTTACATTTATTGAGTCAAAGACATTTTAGGAATAGGTCATTTTTCGATTATACACTTTTGTATCTTTTCCTTTTGTGCACTTTTGTAAGTTTCCTTTTCTTATTTGAGTCGACCCAGAAGGTCAAGCTGTCGAGCATATTAATAAGGCTCCTTCCAGCATTGTAGTTCGACAACCTTTTTGCTAATTAATAAAGATCGAATTTTCTTACAAGTTTTCTCTCTAAGAATTTTGTGCGCTTAGAACCTAGTTAAGACCAGCCCTCCTAGCTCTAAGTTTGTGATTTATCACGAGGTTCATCACCCCTCGTGTGGTTCACTTCACCCTTCCATCAAATACCAACCTAAAAACCCCTATCCAAGAAGTCTAAGGTCGAGTTTCTCACCTAACTTTCTCCAAACAGCCCACGCGCATATAAGCCTTGAATCGAGGCTTGTATCACAGAAGCCTAAGGTCGAGTTTCTCACCTAATTTTCTCCAAACAGCCCACGCACGTACAGACTTGATTCGAGGCTTGTATCAGACATGCACCAAAAATGTGGAGTTCAAAGCAAAAATTATTTCAAAGATGACGAGTTCGAGGAGGAGAGGGAATATGTTAAGACATAGATGGTTGTCAAATATAGGGACCGAGTTGTGAAGGTGTAGAACCATTATGATGATCGGAAAACAGCCGATGTAGCTCTTCTATCCCTAAGTGATATCACTAGATTCTCGGTTTTCTTGAGGTTTTTAGAGGAGGTTGTCGACATTCTGGATTCCAAAGTGAAAAACCTCAAAGATGATAAGGTAGATTTGGATGCGTGAATTGATGAAATGAACTTCATTAAGATCGAAGAAAATGATTTTGATGTGTCGCCGATCATTTTATGTGAGTTTGGAACGAATAATCAGGTTGTCACTTGTAATGCTGCTGCCGACCAGAAGCATCAACCGTCTACCAACAGGCAGGGCTAGGCCTGGGCCCAAGCAAAGCAAGCCCGTGCTTGCGGCCCTCACTATTAATATAAAAAATCAGCCCTTATTTCAAAAGTATTCTTAGCACAAATGGTAAATAAAAGTAAACTGATTCCTAGAGTTCTTCGGTTCGAATCCTTATAACAACAAAAAATTTTAAAAATTAAAACGACCCAATTTTTTTGTAGTATAAAACGACCCATTTTTTTTTTGCTTGCGGCCCTGTTAAATTCAGGGCCGGCTCTACCAACATGGCCATGAGAAAAAAGAGTACGACTAGGGTATCCACATATATATTATATTTTTTTTGTTATATTGTTTTTAAAAACAAAAATTAAATAAAAATGTTATGTGAAAGGGTTCATGTTGTTATTCTTTTCCCGCTGGAATGAATTAGTTTTTGTAGAATAATTAGAATAACATGAAAAAAAACTCTTAAATTATAGATTCATTCATATTTTTTAACTATTGAAATATTTTATCTAACGTGAATATCATCAAAAACTTTTGTTACAAAAAATATTACTATAGAATTGTCAATAAATATTTTAAAACGTCAGCAAAGAGACACATTTATAACGAAATGACATCGAATTTCAAGTGCATATGTATAAGTCTACCATAATAAATCTGTAGTAAACTTTCATCTAATAGTAAAAAAATTATTTGGCCTGCCACAAATTTGTTTGGCATGCGACTATTTGATTACCACACGACAAATTTATCTGCAGTAAATTTACTATCATCTTGTAAATTTAGTTTGTTATGGCATAGTCATTCTACAGACTTACTTGGCAATTATAGTTGACTTATTTGACTCAAACAAACTTATTTGGATGTGACAGACTTTTATATAAATTTTGGCAAACTTATGAAAATAAGATTTGACAAAAGAAAATTTCTAGTCTTAGTTATAACAGATTTACGAGAATCTGCTATAAAAACATATTTAAAAAATAAATACTAAATTAGCATATGCAATTTAGAAAAATTTTAAAAATGATAAAGATTTTATATTAAATATGTCCGTTACAACATATATTTTCTCTCGTTGAAACAAGAGATGTATCTATGACTATAATAATTTTTTACTATATTATATGTGGCAACAAATTTTTCGATGACTCATTCATAACATGACGTAGAATATTTTTTATCAGTTTGATGACATGTTTATTTACTAAATAAGTTCCAATTTTATCCTTCATGAAATAACACGTATGGTAGCTATAGGATTAACCACTGCATCTATTATCTTGCTCGATAATATCGAACCTTCACTTGAACTCGAAAATATCGATTTTTCTTCTTCATTTCTCATGAACAATCTATTCTTCATATATCATAAATAATATTTTCTTCATATCTCATAAATAATCTTTTTTCATTGCTTATAAATAATCCCTCATAGAAAATTTGGATCAATTATAAATCATGTAGTGCTCCATAACCAAGTTGATGTTTAACAACATTTTGATTGTAGTTGTTATACATAATACAACATTATTGTAAGATAAATTATGCTTATATATATCATAATAGAGCACATGTTTTATAGAATAAGGTTACATAAGTATGTCACTTGACAAAAAATAAGTTAACCATTATAGAATTTAGATTTAAGGTATATGACTTTTAAATGCTACTTTACAGTGTTATATTTACATATTTTTCTTCATAACTACGTTTAGCAAAAAACATAGTAACAGAAATTGATAGATTTTCAGCGTAAATTTTGTTTTAAGTTTTACTTTTTAGTGTGTACGAAATATGGTTTGGAATGAATTAGTACAATACGAAGTTAGGATTTACAGTTGTACATTTTTAACAAAATTTTACAATGATCACAAATTTGTTACTAATAACCTAATACAATATGTTTTATATTGTGATTACAATTTCAAATGATAAGATGTCATATTTGAGAAATATATTTTTTAGTTTTTGTGGTATCAAAATAAATAATTATGAAATCGATACAACATTAGTAAAAAGAGGTCCACCATGTTGTTTTATGGTTTGAGAGTCCAAGGATGCAGAAGAATGCTGAAGGAAACAACTTCAGAGTACTAAACCGGGAGCTTTTTGGTTCAAGTATATGTTGGTTTATTAGTAAACCTCTTGGTTATTAAGAGTGTCGGTTTACGGATATAAATAACCAATCGAGCTGTTATTTTTCTTCAGCCTTTCTGTTTTCGGTTTTTTGCTCTGTTTTCTTGTTACGAAAACAGAGAGAGAGAGAGAAAGAGAGGTATTGATTCTTGAGAGGTGTAACTCGATTGTTCTTGAGTATTAGTGGATTTGCTGGACCGAGATCTGGCCCCTGAGACGTAGCCTTCCCATCGAAGGTGAACTCAGGGTAAACAATTGTGTTTGTTCTTTTCGTTGTTAAATTCTGTCTACGATCGTGCGAATCAAAGATTTGAGACTTGAGCTCAAGATCGAGCTCAAGATTAGAAAGTTCCGCGTTACAAGTGGTATCAGAGCCTTGAAGGCATCTTCTTGTCTAACCCGAACTCAACCATCTCATCATGACAACAATGAGAACTGGTGGAGCGATTTGACGGATCGGAAGATTTCTCACTGTGGAAAATCCGTATGATGGCTCACTTCAGAGTTGCTGGCCTCAAAGGTGTTATTTTGAGTGACAACTTCGAAGCGGAATCTCAGCCACAGAAACCAGAAGCAAAGAAATCTTCAGACGATGAATCGGAAGAAGACCCTAGCCAGACTAAGGTAATTCTTGACCCAATCAAACTGGAAAAGGACAAAAAGGCTCAGAATATGATTATCCTGAATGTTGGTGATCATGTTCTACGAAAAATCAAACACTGCACTACTGCTGCATCTATGTGGTCCCTTCTTGAAAGGTTGTACATGTCAAAATCCCTTCCAAATCGGATCTTTGTACAATCTCAGTTTTACACTTTCAAGTGTGATAGTGCAAAGTCAATCGACATCAACATAGATGATTTTCTCAAGATTGTAGCCGAAATGAGTAGTCTTAATGTAAATGGGTCAGATGAGATTCAAGCCATAGTATTCTTGAATTCTCTTCCTCTGAGTTATGATCAGCTGAAGCACACTCTTAAGTATGGTAAGGATTCTTTGACATCAGAAGAAGTGATGTCTGCAGCAAGGTCGAAAGAAAGAGAAATCACAGAAAGTTCTAAGGACAAAAAGAATTCAGCCACTGTTCTTTTCACAAAGGAAAGGGGCAGACCTGCTAAGAGGGAGTCTCTTGACAACAGAAATGCCAAGAGTCACAGCAGATCAAGGACAAGGAAAGTTACATGCTGGTTTTGTAAGAAAGAAGGGCATGTAAAGAAAGACTGCTACGCGAGGAAAAGGATGTTGGAAGGAGACAGTGATGGAGAGACTGCAGTAGCAATTGAGCAGCTTCCCACTGACAGTGCATTGAGTATCTCAGGCATAGAGTCAAATGATGAGTGGGTAATAGACTCTGGATGCACTCACCACATGTCATCAAGAAGAGACTGGTTCATCGAATTTAACCAGCAAGAATCCAGTAAGATTTTGTTAGGCGATTCACACACCGTGGAAGCTCAAGGTTATGGCAAGATCAGAATCAATACTCATGGAGGATCAGTAAAACTGATGGAAAATGTCAGGTATGTACCAAATTTGCGTAGAAATTTGATCTCCACAGGTACACTTGATAAGTTGGGTTTCAAGCATTCTAGAGGAGATGGAGTAATCAGTTTCTACAAGAACAACAAGCTTGCCTTAAGAGGAATTTTGAAGAATGGACTATATGTTTTGGATGGAGAAACTGTACACGAAGAAGCCTGCAACGTCACCAGCACAGAATCAGCATGTTCCTTATGGCATAGCAGGCTCGGACACATGAGTCATAAATACATGAGTATGTTGGTTAAAGAAGGCATCTTGAAGAATAAAGATGTCGGTAATGGTAGCTTCTGTGAACACTGCATCCTTGGAAAAGCCAAGAAGGTAAGCTTTGGTCCAGGTAAGCATGACACTACTCATGTTCTAGAGTATATACATGCTGATCTTTGGGGATCAACTCATGTTACCCTTTCATTGTCTGGCTATCAATACTTCCTGTCTATAATTGACGATCACTCTAGGAAAGTCTGGATATGTTTCTTGAAAAGCAAAGATGAAACATTCATTAAATTCTGTGAATGGAAGAACTTAGTTGAGAATCAGGTTGACAAGAAGATTAAAACTTTAAGGACCGACAATGGTCTTGAATTCTACAATCATCTTTTCAATGAGTTTTGTAGAAAAACAGGTATCATGAGGCATCGAACATGTGCTTATACTCCTCAGCAAAATGGAGTTACTGAGAGGATGAATCGCACAATCATGGAAAAGGTAAGATGTCTTCTAAGTGAATCAGGTTTAGAAGAATCCTTTTGGGCTGAAGCAGCTGCAATAGCCACTTACATGATCAATAGGGCTCCATCATCTGCCATAGGTTTCAAAGTACCAGAACAGGTATGGTTAGGTAAGCAGCCTGGTTATAAACATATGAGAAAATTTGGCTACGTGGTATATGTTTATACGGAACAGGGAAAGCTGAAGCCTAGAGCTCTTAAAGGAATATTCATTGGTTATCCTATTGGTACAAAAGGATATAAGGTATGGTTGCTAGACAAACAAACTTGTGTAGTGTCTCGAAATGTTAAATTTTAGGAAAATAGACTCTACAAGCATCTGTTAGACGACCTGCAGAAGGAAAGTAAATTAGGAGAGTCAGATGGGGTGATGAAAACCACAATAGACATTCTCGGAAATGAACATTCACATAACAGTAGAGTTATGGATCAAAATATAGGAAATTTTGATCAAGGTGGAGTTCAAACTCAAGTGAATGATGAAGAGGAACAAATTATGGAAACTCAGACAGAAGCTTCAGGACAAAGCAGAATGGAGTTACCAAGTTATCATGTGGCCAGAGATCGCCCAAGAAGAAATATTGTTCCTCCTATCAGATTCAGAGAATATGATCTCACTAGAGATGAAGCACATCTTGCTCTCAAATCTTCAGAGGAAATGAGTATAGAGGAGCCTGAAACCTATGCAGAAGCAATGTCATGCAAACAGAATGGAAAATGGAAGGAAGCCATAAAAGAGGAAATTGACTCTCTTCATAAGAATGAGACTTGGATTCTGGTAGTTAAGCCTAAAGATAGGAAAGTGATCAGCTGCAGATGGCTGTTTAAGATAAAACCAGGAAATGGTTCTGAGCCTAGTCGATTCAAGGCACGGCTAGTAGCAAGAGGCTTCTCTCAGAAAGAAGGTATAGATTACCAAGAGGTGTTTGCCCCTGTGATCAAACATGTGTCCATAAGAGTTCTTCTCTCTTTAGTAGTCAATCAAAACCTGGAACTTGAACAAATGGACGTTAAAACGGCTTTCCTTCACGGAAATTTAGAAGAAGATCTTTACATGACTCAACCTGAAGGCTATGAATCTAAATCAGAGAAGGATAAAGTGTGTTTGCTCAAGAAATCACTATACAGATTGAAGCAGTCTCCTCTACAATGGAATAAACGCTTCGATGAGTTTATGATATCGAGTGGTTTTGTCAGAAGCAGTCATGATCCTTGTGTCTATACAAAGAAAGCAGAATCTAGAGGTTTCATCTACTTACTCTTGTATGTAGATGATATGCTGCTTGCAGCTGAAAATATTGCAGAGATAGCTAAGCTAAAGTGTCAACTAGCTAGCACTTTCGAAATGAAAGACTTAGGACCTGCTAAAAGAATTCTGGGAATGGAAATTCTTAGAGACAGAGGTAAGGGTACTCTGGATCTGTCTCAATCTGATTATCTTGAGAAAGTGATCAGGAACTTCAGGATGCAGGATGCTAAGCCCTCTCAAACGCCCATGGGAGGTCATTTCAAATTAACTGCAGTAAAAGGTGAAGAGGACAAGGTTACAAGTTCAAATACTCCTTACACATCTGCTGTAGGAAGCATTATGTATGCTATGATCGGTTCTCGTCCTGATCTAGCATATAGCATAGGACTTGTCAGTCGATATATGAGCAACCCAGGTAAGATGCATTGGGAGGCAGTGAAGTGGTTGCTTCGCTACATAAAAGGCACTGTAAATACTCGACTGAAATACAAGAAAGATAAGTCTTTTGAAGTACAGGGCTACTGTGACTCAGATTATGCAGCAGATTTGGACAAGAGGAGGTCAATTTCCGGCTATATCTTTACAGTAGGAGGTAATGTGGGTAGCTGGAAATCATCTCTCCAATCTGTGGTTGCCTTGTCAACCACAGAAGCTGAATACATAGCATTAACTGAGGCAGTTAAAGAGGCTATGTGGCTGAGAGGTTTGGTGAAAGATTTTGGTTTTGAACAAGGTGCTGTAAAGGTATGGTGTGACTCCCAAAGTGCAATCTGCTTGTCCAAGAATAGTGTGTTCCATGATCGTACTAAACATATCGGAGTAAAGTACCATTTTATTCGTAATGTAATCTCTTCTGGTGAGATTACGGTAGTCAAAATCCATACAAATGTTAATCCAGCAGACATGTTAACCAAAGTAATTCCCATCAGTAAGTTTAAGGCAGCCTTAAGCCTACTGGGTATTATGTAGGAGTAGTTCTGCAGGAAAGGATGCCAGGTGGTGTAGGTTCAGAAGCTGAATTCACTGTTGATCTCAAATTAGAACTGAAAGAATCATGATTAAAGTTCATTCGACTCTAGCCCAAGGTGGAGACTGTTGATTTATGGTCTGAGAGTCGAAGGATGCAGAAGAATGCTGAAGGAAACAGCTTCAGAGTACTAAACCGAGAGCTTCTTGGTTCAAGTATATGTTGGTTTATTAGTAAACCTCTTGGTTATTAAGAGTGTCGGTTTACGGATATAAATAACCAATCGAGCTGTTATTTTTCTTCAGCCTTTCTGTTTTCGGTTTTTTTGCTCTGTTTTCTTGTTACGAAAACAGAGAGAGAGAGAGAAAGAGAGGTATTGATTCTTGAGAGGTGTAATTCGATTGTTCTTGAGTATTAGTGGATTTGCTGGACCGAGATCTGGCCCCTGAGACGTAGCCTTCCCATCGAAGGTGAACTCAGGGTAAACAATTGTGTTTGTTCTTTTCGTTGTTAAATTCTGTCTACGATCGTGCGAATCAAAGATTTGAGACTTGAGCTCAAGATCGAGCTCAAGATTAGAAAGTTCCGCGTTACACACCAGCTCTACAAAATAAATATTACAGTAATAAATAATTCTATCACTTATTAATAAGTCTTTTTGTTATGTTTTTATACTCATATGTTTTCTCAAAATATGTTATGATATGTCTTGTCAAACCAATTATCTAACATGTTGTGTTTTGTTTTGTTAAACAAATGTTTATAAGACTCATATGCATATGTTTTTAATATTAGTTTTTCATCACAAATTTTTATAACTACAACTAATCAAAATAAGATGCATAAATACTTAGATTGCATGGAGGAGTAGTGGGCCAATGGTTACACCTCTACATCCATTTCAAATGTGTCCAATTCGATTTTATCTTTTTCGTAAAAAAAATTATTAAATTTTTGTACGAAAATATTGGACTAATGGGTCAACCCATTGTGGCATAGATGACAAAAAAAAACTTAGATTCCGTACTCATACAAATAAGATTCATAAGTCTTACAAAAAAAGTCTATTGGCATTAATAGATTTTTAAGTACACCTACTTAATCAACATAATTAACAAAGTTATGACAATAAAAAAGTTATGACAATAACAACATTATGACAATAACAACATAATTTTGTTTGCATGACACTTCATGACCCACACCAACCAAGAATTTCATCAAATAAATTTACTTTCCTAACCAAATAAATATGTTATCATATGCAAATAAATTTGTCTTTCTATTCAAATAAATTTTTCATTATATTCAAATAAATCTACCATCACGGTTTAATAGAAATTTAGTTTAGTAAAAAGACATGAGAGGGATTTTTTCTTTGAAATTTTGTAAATGACTTCGTTTTAAAAGAACTCATCTTTAATTTGTTTACAAGATATTTTTTTACGAAAATATGAGTTATTCTAGCAAATGATCTTTTAATGGTGTTATTGTAGTCATTACATGATGAATATGTATTATTCTGGGTAATTTTTTTTATTTTTCTTCTCTTCTTTACTTACCTCTTTTTAAATTTGAAATCATGGTATAATCGTATTTGTAATAGATGTAATAGATGTAATTAGAATTGTGATGAGCTCAAATAATCTTATTAGAGTCTAGTAAACTAATTTGATTTTCGGTGTACGTGCTATATGAGCTCGACTTATCCAGTTAGAATCTTATAAGATAGCTTGAACTTTTGTTGAGGTGCAAGATGTTCTCGGCTTGAATTATTTTAGGTGCGAGGCTTGGCTCGGCTTATCTTGTTGGTATTACAGATGCCAGATTTGTTCACCTTATCAATTTGGCTATCCTCTAATTTAGTGCGTAACATAGCATGACGTTTAGGTTTTTAAATGTAAGTTTTTGGCTTACTTCTTCAAGACATGGATTACATCCCCACTTCATTTGCGTGAAACATATGTCTAACTCGTACATCACGCCAAAATGTCGATGCATTTATGTATTTTTTTTGTTTTGAAAAAAATTAGGAGATAGTTTTGTAAAATAGAAAAAAAAAATGTTTGAGATAGTTGGTAATGACGAACTACTAGAGATTGTTCGGTAAAGTAGACAGATAGTTGGAGATAGTTTGGTTAATGGAAAACATTTGGAGATAGCTTGGTAAATGGTTAACAGTTGGAGAGAATACAGTAAGATAGAAAAATTATTACTTAGATGAAGATTTACTATTTATCTTGTAGTTTTTCTTCGTAAAACGTTGCACACATACTCTTAAGATAGCGAAGTCATTCGTAGTTTGTATTACATAAGGAGGTTTGAGCTTGGTGAGACTTTTTTGGCGTTTAGTTGAACTAGTAGTAGTAGTAGCGTGATACATTGAGTTCCATGATTGTGGACTTGGTTCGCCTTCAATGGTTTTCAGCTCGTACATTCCTCGCTCTACTTTCTTCGAGATTGCTTCTTTTTCTAGTTGGAGTTAAGCTTGCTTGCCTTCCATTATTTTATGTTTTCAAAGACTTTTCTTAAGACGAGATCACCTTGGTCCAAGTACCTTCCATTACCTTTTTTGTAATGCAGAGCTACTAATTGATGATAGTTCTGTAGTGTTAATAGAGTTAGGTTGTGTTGTTCCTCCAGTTCGTTAAGTTTGTCAACGAGCATTTCGTTGTTGAGTTTGTGTTTCGTGTCATCATGGGCAAACGTAAACTAGGGAAATTATCTATTAGAACCATTGTTTCCTTTCCATGTGCCACAGAGAAAGTTTTTGCATTCGTGTAGTGGCTTGGATTAGTTTGGTTTGACCATAACACTCCATCTATTTCGTTGGCCCATCATCCCTTCATTTCTTTGAGACACTTTTGAGTTCATCGATGATGGTTTTGTTTGTCGTATTTGTGTGTCTGTTACCTTACGGGTAGCGAAAAGTTGATTTACTTAGCGTGACATTCCATCCATCGAAGAATCCTTTGAACATCATTCAATTGAACAGGGAGCCATTATTAGTGATGATATCGTACAAAAGTCCATGTTGGCAAATGATGTTCTTGTAGACAAACTTTTTCATGTCTTTCTCCTATACCTTGGCATCAGCCTTGGTTACATCCATTTGTAAAGTAGTCAGTGATGAATAGAAGATATCACTTTTGGTGTGACTGTTTTAGTTGTCCAACATCCATGTCCCATCGTATGAATGAATACATTGCAATGCCAGAACCGGGATTTCCGTGGGCATATTAATGAAAAAACGGCCAATTTCACCATAAATTTATTCTTGTGAGATTATATATATACGAATTATCAGATCATGCTAATTGGTGCATAAACTTCATTTATTTTTGAATTTAATTCACAAACATATAAAACAGGGTAATTCCACCAAACAAACCATTACCCTTTGTTATTCTGTTAAACATGATGACGTGGATGCCACGTATATGCCACGTGGATCCGTATTTTTTGAATGAATTATAATCAAAACGACCTCGTTTTGGTCAATATTTTTGAAAAAAAAAAATCAAAACTACGTCGTTTTGATCTTTTTAAAAAAAAATCAGATTGATATCGCGAATGGCAAAGGGGAAATTTAGGGTTCTTGCTTCGGTTATAGATATGCCTTATCGCAAAATCCAACTGCTTTTCACCAGAAATCAAAGATGACAAAAATGAGCAATAACATTTTCCAAATATTATACTAGTGTGACAGTGTGGCTGCGTAACAAAAGCCTAAACATATCAGAGAAACTCAAATGTGCCAGAAATAAAAACCATAAAAAGATACAAACACCAATTTTATTTTATTTTAAAAAGAGTTTATGTGAGAGTACTCAATATCTGATCTAAGCCCATTTTTTCCTCAGTCCTTCCAACTTCAGATTACAGAGATTAAAAAAAGAATAAATTACAAAATAAAGAACACAATCGATTCTAATGGCAGCGTACCAAAAACACATCATCATTGTAGGAGCCAGAAGAAAACTGGAAAGACGGTCAATCCATGGCGAGAAGCTTTCTGAAACGCGGCGAAGATTACCTTTGGGATGGATCAGAAGCAACGTACATGAGCCATGTGTTGAACCCTAGTTTTATTTTTTGCATTCAACCTACTTTTTTTAAGAGAAAAATAGAAATAATTTAATATTAGACATAATAAAATAAATATTTAAATAAAATTTTATAATAATGTTTTTAAAAAGAAAAGCAGTGTGGGGCACTTGCCACAGAAGTTCCATCCCACATTATAGCATATGTTAATTAAATAAATTTATTTTATATAAATGATTGATGATCATATTTTTATTTTTAGATAATCAAACAAAAATAATAAAAATAATAGAAAATAAATATAAATAAATAATAGGATATAAATAAATTTTTATTATTACTTATTCGAAATGATTGATTATTAATAATTTTATAGTTATGTATAAATTTTGTAGACATTAATTTAGAAAGAGAAGAAAGATACATTTTTAGAAATTAATAATTATTTTTATTTAGTATAATAGAAAATATTAATGATCTAAAAAAATTAATAAAAATGATATATATTATAGTTAGTATACTAATTTAAATATAATTATCTATTTATTTTAAATTTATTATGACGATAAAATCTCATTATGACATTTCTATAAATAACATGTTAGTTAAAACTGTTTTAATTTTTTTTCAATTAATATATTATAAATATAATCAAATATATTAAATTTTCATCAAATATTTAATGTTACATTTATGTTTTTAAAACAAAGGAAAATGGCCCATAAAAATTCATGCAAAGTATACGATATCAACATATTCAAATTGAGATACACAATCACCTACACAACTCTAATTCACTCTAAAAATATTATTTTAGCGGCCAAATTGGATAGCAAAAACACCTGCAAATGAGCAAATACTTGTACTTATTCACTGACAATTTTAAATCTTATAAGAAGGAGGGGAGGTAAAACGTTAAATTCGAAATCTATGGGGCTGCGATTTTAGTTTTAAGGGATTATGAGGAGTCAAATGTATCAATACCTCACAATGTAGGACCCATTTATCAAAAGAAAAATAAATTACGGATACGAAATTCAGAGAAAAGAGGGGAAAACGAATAATACAAAGAGCTATTTTTTTCAAAACCAAAATCAGATACGTTGGTCCGAATTCGTCAATGGATACTCAGATCTGAGGATAATCTCGTCTTCGTTTCTACTGAGAATATCAAAAGATCTCCGATTTGGGTGACGGAGACGGAACTGGAGGTAGAAATCGAAGGAATCCATGGATGATTTCACAGGCCTGTTAGCGAGAGACTTCGGATTAAAGCCCCAGGGAAAATCTGCTCCGATGGCTCCTCAAACTTCTGCCGCTGATATCAACAGTTTTGCGTCTTCGTACAGCTTCGTGAACGCCTCATCAAAGAAATCCGATTCGTCGCCGGTTTTTGACGATCTGACTCGCGATGGTGATGATCTCC
Organism: Pugionium dolabratum; assembly: GCA_018901945.1. NCBI lineage: Eukaryota > Viridiplantae > Streptophyta > Magnoliopsida > Brassicales > Brassicaceae > Pugionium > Pugionium dolabratum. The sequence goes on from JAEVFF010000589.1 coordinate 16,099, forward strand.
TCTTCAACGATGTCTTTAGCGGATCCTCCGTTTCTCAGACGAAGCCGTCTGCTCCTGCCTTCGACTACGATGATATGTTCAAGGAACGGGCATCACCCAAATCGGCGTCCATGCCGGTTTATGACAAGCCGGTGTACGATGAGGATGTTTTTGAGGCTATTCCGGAGCTCAAAATCCCATCGACTTCTCAATCAGCTAGATTTGAGGACGTTTTCTCTTCGATCTCGTCACCTACGAAGCACCGGAAACAGAACAGTTCTCCCTTCGATGATCTGATGGGGGATTTGGGGAAAAGAGAAACGGAACCGAAGAAGACAGAGAGTGAGCGAGGCGAGAAGGGTAGCTCCATTTTTGATGACTTGATTCCTGGGTTTGGTCGCACTAGCTCTCCTGCAACTAAACGGTAATATTTTCCAGCCTTCTTGTTGTTCTGTGTTAAGGTTCATTGCTCTTCATATTTGTTTCTCCTAGAACTTGTTTGCGTTAAATGACTCAAGAGTGTAGAGCTTAGAGCTATCACACTTACATTATGAAATGTCTAGCTGTTTTTACTGCTTATGGAGAGCTGTTTGCAGGTTAATATTGCATAGAAGGTGTGCTCTATGTGTACTTACTGGAAGTTAAAGAAATCTTAGAAAGTCTCCATAAGCTTGAACTTTTGCTTCTCATTCATATGCAAAGTTCCATTTTGATTATCGTATAGGTAAACCTCTTTTTTTATCAGTTGAAAGATGCTCTACTCTTTTGCACAGGTCAACTTCGGAGACAAGTAAATCTCAGAAACCTCCGTATCCGACACCCAAGACTTCTTCCAATCTTGTGGAAGACCCATTTGTAGTCTTGGAGGAGTTTGCATCAACCCCTACAGATCCTTCCAGGGAAGGGTTCACTGATCCATTGGAGGAAATTGGTAAATTCAATAGCTCCAACAGCAGAAAATCTGATCATTCGTCTGCCAATGGAGGAGTATTTGTTGATATTGACTCTCTTGACAGCGTTGGAAAATCAGGGCCATATATGAATAATAGAGACAAAAGTCATTTAAGACCAGGAGGCATCAGTGGCTCTCAGTCACCAGTAGAAAGTTCTGGGAGTTACCATCCTAAGAAAGTTTCATTTGAAGAAGTTTTGGAGCCGCAGAATATGTCATCCAAAACTGTTCCTCAATCTGCTTCTCCGGTTTATGAAAACACTTACATGTACAGTGAGAATTTGCCAGAGAACAAATCACTCAACTCAGATGGAAGTTGTGAATCATCTGATGATGTTTGGCTTACTGTATCTGAGATTCCCCTATTTACACAACCGACGAGTGCTCCGCCACCTACAAGACCTCCACCGCCAAGACCTACACGTCCTTTAAAAACGAAGGTTAATGAGCCTTCTTTTTCGAGTTCGACTGATCACTCCCACGTTCCTACCTCAGCATCTCAAATGGAGGAATTCGACGATTTTTCTATGGCCAGAAATCAGACTGATGCTAATGGACATCCTGAACCTCCTTCTGGTGAAGATGCAGATGTTTTCTCTGCTGCTGTTGCCTCAGCTGCTGCGATGAAGGATGCCATGGATAAAGCTGAGGCGAAGTTTAGGCATGCTAAGGAAAGGAGAGAGAAAGAAAATTTGAAGGCAAGTAGAAGTAGAGAAGGCGATCAAATGGAGAATTATGATTTTCGGGAACAGGAACTTAGAGAAAAACAAGTGAGATTGGATCGTGAAAGGGTACAGAAGGAGATTGAGATGGAAAAAGCCCAGGAAAGGGAGAGAGAAAGGGATAGGGAGGAGAAAGAGAAAGAGCAGAAAAGAATTGAGAAAGAAAGGGAAAGACTGTTGGCTAGACAGGCTGTAGAAAGGGCTACAAGGGAAGCACGTGAAAGAGCAGCCAATGAAGCCCATGCAAAAGTTCAAAGAGCTGCTGTTGGGAAAGCTGCTGATGCCCGAGAACGCGCTGAAAGAGCGGCAGTTCAAAGAGCTCATGCAGAAGCACGTGAAAGAGCAGCTGCAGGGGCAAGGGAAAAGGCCGAGAAAGCTGCAGCAGAAGCTAGGGAAAGGGCAAATGCTGAAGCGCGGGAGAAGGAAGCAAGGATTAGGGCAGAACGAGCTGCTGTGGAAAGGGCAGCTGCAGAGGCACGTGGAAGGGCAGCTGCCCAAGCTAAAGCTAAACAGCAAGAGAATAACAATGATCTTGACTCCTTCTTTAACTCGGTTTCCAGACCAAGCAGTGCTCCACGACAGAGAAGCAACCCTCCGGTGAGATCGAATGATATCTATTTCTGTTCGGCTTGATGTCCTTTACAGGAGATCCGTCTCGTCCTATAACTCTAGTTTTGTTTCAGGATCCTTTCCAAGATTCATGGAACAAAGGAGGATCTTTTGAATCTAGCAGGGCGTCTTCGCGAGTGCCTTCTGGAGCGTCAGAGAACCTGAGAAAGGCCTCTTCAGCAACAAACATTGTTGATGATCTCAGTTCAATATTTGGAGGAGGTACTGCAATTAAATCTGAGATTTATATATGATTGTTCTGTCGCTATGTACTTTATATTCATGTGTTTGAACTTCCTGCGTTGTAAAAAGCTCCAGCTTCCCAATCTGGTGGGTTTCAAGATGTTGAAGGAGAAACTGAAGAGAGACGGCGTGCCAGGCTGGAACGTCACCAGAGGACACAAGAGCGGGCTGTATGTATTAATATATGCTTTTTATGGGTTTTGTATTTGAATATGACACAAGATTAGACAGTATGCTTGCTTACTAACATGGATTCTTTTGTCAATCAGGCAAAAGCACTTGCTGAGAAAAATGAACGTGATCTTCAAGTACAAAGAGAACAAGCGGAGAGAAATGTAAGTTTCATTACTGTGTGATTTCATTTGTTTAGTTTAATCACCATAACATACATAATCCGTGATTTCAGAGGATCGGAGAGACCTTGGATGTTGAGATAAAACGGTGGGGTGCGGGGAAGGAGGGAAACTTGCGTGCATTGCTTTCAACGTTACAATATGTAAGTCATTATATGATGATGATTTGTAGCTTTAAAGTTATCAAAATGACAATATCTTGTGGTGTTGCTATGGAAATGAGAAGGTTCTTTGGCCAGAATGCGGGTGGCAGCCTGTTTCATTGACCGATTTAATAACGGCTGCATCTGTGAAGAAAGTTTACAGGAAGGCCACACTCTGTATACATCCGGACAAAGTTCAGCAAAAAGGAGCAAATCTCCAGCAGAAATACATCGCCGAGAAAGTGTTTGACTTGCTCAAGGTAACTGATTAAACATCTTTTTTTTCTTCAACCAAATCCATCACTGCTGCTTCCAGTTACAACCAAACATTTTTATGGCTTCATATCTTTTCTCATCACAATAAACAGGAAGCATGGAACAAGTTCAACTCAGAAGAACTCTTCTGAGATTTGGCCGCCTTGTTTTTTGTTTGTTTGTTAAATTTTCATTACCCTTATTGAGTCAAATGTATTGATGTTGGTTGGTACCAAACTATATATGGCATGGAGGTAAATCATAATTGTGATTTTCATGATAATTTATAGAAAATTCTCGGTCAGAAAATCAAACTCATACTTGAGAATGAAGAATAATGGAAAAAATTTCATACAAAGTTCCATGATATTAGAGTAAAATATGGAGGACTAGAGAAAAGAACAACAATGAAAAAAGTATTTGAGTTATTGCTGTACAATAGTAAAGATATAAAAGTTTTATTAATTATTTTAGTTTTCTTTTAATTTTATTATTAGAGAAGAGAATTTAACTTTTGTTTTTGTTTAATTATCTATCGTTATTATTATGTTGTTATAAGAAGCGTTTTTGTAAACAATTTTGCTGCATTGACACTTAAATTAATATATTCGATGTCAAATTATTAAAATTTGAATATAGGAAAAAAATTGCGTAGGAATATATCATTGATTTGATATGATTTTCTTTGATTTGACCGATACATGCAACATTATCTTCAAAAATCATTTTAATATCATTTTGATATAATTTGATTGATATACAAATATCACATCTTGAAAGTGTTCAATTTGGAGTCCGAGACAAAATTTTATCTTTTTAAGATTTTTCATTTCGAACTCTTATTTCATGTGAATTCATGCATCATTATTTTTTTTACTTCCAATTATATTTATGCCATCTACATATACAACAATGATAATAAATTGGGATAAAGATTTCTTTATACCCCTTTCAAATAGAGATTTTTGCTTTCAACCGCTCATGGATGGGGAAGGACCCCTTTGATGGTATTCTCGAAACTCACAAAGAAAAAAAGAAGTGAGAATAAAGATTTTTATATCTCGTGATCTCGTTTTTCATATATATGATAAATATGTAACATCTTGCATCATCAATTTCTTTTTAAGTGTCATATACATATACAACAATAATCATAAATCCTTATAAAGATTTTTTTATAAATACGCAAGGACATATTGCATTGTTAATATATTTTTTTTCCAACAAATATTTATTTAATCGATTATACCACATGTGTCCGAATTGTTTTAATCTATATAGTGATCGCTATAACTTGACTGAGTACACTTATTTGGAGCCTTTAGAGATTTTTTATCCTTATGAAATTTTGAATATTTATGGGATTTATATACATATACATATATCAACCATCACATATAGGTATGCAATAACGATATTCATAAGATGCATTTCCAATTTTTTGGATGATGATAGACTCATTAAATATATGAATGTGATTACATGCATAACCGGAAAATATGTTTATTCAGAATCTATTCCTGGTCTTTGAGAAAACTTTGTGGCACAAGACGGACTTTATATCTCGTGATCTCGTTTTTCTCATTTTATTTTTCTCATAAAAATCCATTTGCACCTCACTGGCACGACATCTTTAGGTGTAATGACAATGGATCCAAAGACATTTCTTCTTTTTGTAGGAAAAATAATTTATTTCTCATTGCTATTCATTTCTCTCAATCAAGATCTTTTTGACATTCTAATACAAACAATGGATCTGGATCATCATTCACATTTTCGATTTTTTTATTCAGAAAAAGAAAATATTCTATCAATATATTCTATTTTATTTCTAACTCATAATTTTTTATTTTGGATATAGTTAATGGAAATCTCATATTTTTCTATATATCGTTCGTCTTCTGGAAGAGTTTTTTTTTAAAGTCTTCGAGCACCCTTTTTCATATGTCTTCTAGACATTGCTTTTGATATGGTTCCACTAGATTTTTTTCACAAATGTTTTTTGAGACGTTCTTTGTGAGGATCTTTACGAACGTTTTCATTTTGTATTCCAAATTCTTTTTCTTGTAGAGATTTTTATCTTTTGAGTCTATCGACCTCTCCCTCTACTTGAACTTTGGGTTCATTTTCTTTACCGCCATAAACATGTTCTACAAGAACATTAATTCTTAATAGAACATTCACAGCAGGTATATATGATTTTTTCACTTTTTCAGTATCCGTGAATGAATCTGGTAACTGATTTGCTATATTTTGCAAATTTACAAGTTTCTGAACTTCTAATTCACGTTGTTTTATGGGAGGATCAAGATATATCAAATATGGTGTATAATATTAAATAGAATATTCATGATATGCACTTGGTCGTATCTGGACCAATGCTAGCGCATGTAATATAGCATGACCCCATAGTGAAATTGGGAGATTTTTCCTCAAAATTAATGATCTAGCAATGAGATAACCGTCTCATCAACGATATCTATGCCATTTTGTGTAAGAAACCGGATGTTCAACATTAATACCTAGAGTCATACAATAATCATTAAAAGTTGTGAAGTGAATTCACCAGATTGATCAAGTCTTGCTTTTTTATATCATAATCAGGAAATTGCGATTTCAACATGATTATTTGGACAAAGAATCTTGCGAAAGCTATATTTCGTGTGGTTAATAAACCCATGTATAACCATCTACTAGATGCATCAATCAAAACCATAAAGTATCGAAATGGACCGCATGGTGAATGAATATGTCCACATATATCACTATGTGTTCTCTAAGAATATTGGGGTTTTATTCCCAATTTTGGCTAGTGATGGTTGAGTAATGAATTTTTCTTGAGAATATGCTTTATACGACAAATCGTGTGACTAAAAAATTTTCTAGTTTTTCAATGGATAACCACTTAAATTTTGTACAATTTTTTTCATCATGACTAATACAAGATGTACTAATCTTTCATGTTAGACTTTGAACGTACTAGTAAACTTCTAATTTACCGTAATATACAATTCAATCATATTTATTTTCTGTATAAGATAATCTAGAGGAAATCATTAGTAATTTTTCCAATGTTTATTTTTGTTCTTATGTAATGCAAAGATATTCAATGTTATTTTTGCTCATTGTCTCTATATGATATCCATTTCTACGAATGTTTTTGAAACTTAATAACTTTCTATGAGACTTGATAGAATATAATGCATTATTTATTTCAAATTTTGTTTTCCTTGACATTGAAAAATGACTTTCCCACAGTCTATAATAATATTTATATTACCAGATATGATACTCACTCTTCCAACGAAATCTTTTATTTGAGATAGGAGAATTTTGTTTTATCATTAAATATTGTGTGCGTTATAGTATTGTCTGTTAGGCATATAACTATGTTCTTACTCTCAAAATGATATATTTTCTAGATTAAAAATAGATATTGGTAAATGATACATTAATAAACGTTAAGTAAGACAAATGATTTATATTATAATAAAACTGTTTTACATCAAATTATTAATGTTCAAAATTACATTAAACTTAATTATTTCTCAAAAAAAATTAGTTTTTGTTTTAATTATTATTCTTAAAGAAAATAAATACAACTACATATAACATTAAACTTAATTATGTTGTTGTTCCTTAATATTCTTGGAATTAACAAGAAAATCAGCAACGCCGAGATATACATTTCTATCGAAGGAAGGTTCATTTTTTATAATGATTTTTGATATAGATCAGCCAAATATTTTGGTGTACGACACGTAAGAGACCAATATTCTTTCCTGCCACATCTATAACAAATATTTTCATATTGCATGTTTTGACGTATGACATGTACACGACCAACTTTATTTTCTTGAACTTTATTCTTTTTTTTCTAAATTTGAACTCATTAAGACAAAAATTTCTTCCTTTTCCTCATCCACGACCATGGTCTCGGACACGCCCAACATGCACTTCTAGGAATGAAGCTGATCTATTGGGGCGAGATTGAAGGTTTAATTATCATCACAGACTCATTATTGTTTTTCAGCAACAAGTAGGACTTGCATCAACTCTGAATAACGAGTGTATTATTTTGCTCAAAATATTGTTGTTGCAGGATTATATTTCCAAGATGAAATGTTTGGAAAGTTTTCTCCGTTATTTCATAATCATTTACTTTTTCTCCATAAAATATCATCTTGGAAGTGATTCTGAACAATGCATAAACTCCATTCACTAACACTTTTGTAATTCTGAAACCGGAGATTTGAATATTCGTGTTTGGCTTTTGGTAAGATCATATATTTTTAGTGATCAAACTTATCTTTAAGTGATTGCCAAAGATTTGTAAAATCTTCTTTTGTATTATATTCGTATTTTAAACCATCGTGGATGTAGTAGCATAAAAATATCATGACTTTTGTCTGTTTTTTTCATCAGACATTGTTTCCGATTTATCGATTCTACCAACAAGCTTATTTGATTTTAAATGCATTCTTGCAGCTATTACATATGTCATGTAATTTTTTTTCAGATATATCAAGAGAAGCAATATCGAGATTTGTCAAATTTTATATTATAATTATACACATAATAAAATAATCTGTTAAACATAAGTTTTACAAAAAGATTTTTATAATCATTTTTAATAAATATTTATGATAAAATTTTAGATATAGATTTTAATTTTATAAATATGTATGGTTAATTTTTTTTAAAAAAAATTGGGCATAATGATCATATAATTTAAAATTAATTTATAAATATTTGTGATAAATTTTTAAAAAAATCATTGGAAATAATAACTTATAAATTAAAATAATTTGAAAAGACATATCTTTCCATATAAATGAGAAAGCATTGTTTTCCATAGTTTTTAAGAGATAGAAGCTTCCATATTTTAGGAGGTAGTGAATTATATAAATTGTTTTAGGAAGCAAGACATTCCATAGGTTTTTAGGATGCGTGACCTTCCATAATTTTTAGAAAATAAAACCTTTCATATTATATATGTATTTATTAATAAAATAGAAATTTATCTTTTTTTTAAAGTTTCGTATAGATGATAGAACCACTAATAAAGAAATGAAAAATTTTATTAATTATTCTAATTTTTTTAAACCTATTATCCAATCAAAAAGAAGGGAAGTTAACTCCTATTTATAAACAACGATGAATAATTAATCATCCATAACAGTTTTAAAGTTTTCAAACACTTACCAATGTTTTTATAGACATCAATGTTTTACAAAGGTTATGAGATTCAAAATGGGGTGCATAAACTAACATACACAAGTTCTCCTTAAATTTTCTAAAATGCGTCTCATGACATTTTGTTTGTTCGGTGATTTTGTGCTCTTGAAACCAACTTGATAGAGAAATGTGAGAACTTATCATTGTCTCTTTGAAACTCCTCCAAATGAAATGTGAAGGCCAGCCATTGTGTCGGTGAAGACACCATTTTCACCAACTCTGATCAATACGCCACTTGCAAATCCTTGATATAATTGAGAATATAAAAAAACAATTTTATCCTAATTTGTTATTTATAACAGTGTCATAATAATGTGTTATCACGAGAATGAGTTTTAAATAAAAATACAAAATGTTTAAATTATTAGAATAATTATAATATATGACATTCATATTAACTTGGTTATCAATAAATATTATTAAAGTAACAAAAAACAATTATTTATTTCAAAAAAATAATTTTTCTTATTTTTTAAATTACACATGAAAATTTATCAATAACTAATAGTCAATCGTAACGTGTTAGCATATATTATAAATTTGATATTTTAAAACATGAGAATTTGTTATTTAAATAAGAAAAAATTATCGTTTCTAATATTTTACGAATGAAATGTATTTTGTATAGAAATAATCAGTGGTTCAAATAGAATAAAACTATCATTATATTAAAAAAATATAATTAATATTTTTGGTAGACATAATCGGATTTAAAATCCTAAATAATAATATTTTACAAATAAGTATAATAAATTTTTTATATTTATTTAATAATTATTTTATTCCATGTATATGTAAGTTATGTTGAAAGAGCGAACACTGCATGACCAACAAAAATTCCTCCACCTTCGAATGCTGCAAAAATTCCTCCAATTTTAAATGCAGCGGTGACAAATTTCCTCTAACGTTCCTAATTTCTATGCAATCGATGATTCCTGCCTCATTACAACATATACATGCCTGATGTTGGAGATGGGTTTCGAACCCCCCACATTGAGTTCGAGTCAAGACGAAAGCGGTCCAATAACTCGGATACGTAACCCTTTAATACGAACAATCTTCGTCATTTTCGAGCAGCCAAAAAGATTTTCCAAAAACGTCTGATTTCGGCAGATATCAAAGGTAACGTTGGATGTCTCGATATATCATTTATGAGCATTAATTTGACATTTATTACAAAGATCCTAAGAGATTTGACAAAATTAAAAATATATAAAAAGAAAGATTGTTGGCTTAAATGATAATCCGGCAATTAAAAAAGATACTATTAAATAACTCGTTTTATTGGCACTCCAAACTAACATATATTACTATCAGCTCTATTTTTAAGATCGTGTTTATTAAAACTAAGTTGTGTTATATCGTAGAATCTATGTCCAACACTTCACAATGTATTGGAATCTTTCTAAGATCCATCTATATAATAAGTGATATATGAGTGAACCGTTGAATCAAATTCATACCTTTCATTTTGTAAATCCATTATATCTGTTTTTTTGCTTCATTATCTGCCAAAGTGATTGGGTCAAATGGAACTCTTTCATGGCTCGTAATTTTTATTCTATTCTTTTCTTTCCAAATATACCAGATAATATATGAAATGTTTATATTATGGTATTCGAGAGATGTTCTCCAAAACAAATCCAAATTTGTGAAAACTGAAGGCTTAGAAAAGTCTATTGGTATCTCGGATAAGACTCATATTTGTACATAGAAGGAGAACATTCGAAAAAACACATGACTAATTATTTCCTCGTCCACACCACATGTGGAACTTGTTTCCTTGCAATCATTCTTTGCATAATTTGTTGTCACCAGTACACATCCTGTTATCATTTGCCAAATTTAATGTTTTATCTTTGGTGGGATTTTTAGAATTTATAATATGTGCATGTAGTACCGGACATCTAGTCCATAAAACGTCAAGCTGTATGCACTTTTGTTACTCTCCACGCTCAAGTAGGAAACTTGATTTGATTGTATATTTGTATGATTTTGTGAAGTGCTATCCTAACTTGTCTGATGCGGCTATCTTATTTATTGGTATGCTTTTGATCCAAAGGATATCAACCGGTTGAATTGTTGTTTTTATCAAAACCATATTCCATTTTTCGAACATGGATCAATTGAATTACTGACCGTAAATAAGGAGTAATAGTTGACTCATTTGCATGTTGTTGGACTTGGGAATTGTTTTTAATAGTGCCGTATTAATTAAAGTATTAGATGAATATTTATCTTTTTTTGTAATTTTTTATGTACAAATGCAACATCTCACTCGTCGGTCTACCTAGATAGTGTTAGATATGAATCCATGGCACCTATTCTTTTTTGGTGTTAAATATTTAATAAACTAAGGATCTCCTATCTTTTTTTTGGCTTAATATGATAGTGGAACTCTTAATTCAACAATTCATTATAATAAGAATTACCAAAAAAAATGACACAAAAAACAAGAGACCATATTACATCAACAACTCACAACACAAATATCTTGGAATACATACATTCTAAATGAGGAAGACAACAATTCACAACCATACTATGATTTTCATAAACAACCACGTCATCATATTCTCATTGTCGTTATCAACAATAATTTCTCTACTAAAATACTAGAAGGGTGTAATAAAAGACAAAGCAAAGTCGATTAGATGAACAAGAAGAGGGAAATAATTATCGTCGGTTTGATAATTATGAAGATTAATGCCAAGAAGATGACTCGTCGATCAGAAAATGCACGTTGCATGACTTTGAACACATATCCACCAAAGTGAGACCATGTCGACTAACACGGAGGCAACACATCACCTGCACGGCAAAAAAGAATCAACATGATCATGTGCAGTTAGTACGATCGTTCAAGGAGTATGGTCGAAAGGCCATCACCTCGTATTTGTGCAAAACGAACGGATAATGCATAATTAATCTTCAAAAAATGATTCTGAGGGGTTGGATAAACCTCATAGAAACCCTTTGGTAATCGATCTTCTGATAGGCAATTGCGAAATCACATACATTCTGATAGAAAATGGTAGTTTGGTAAATATGATACTCAAAGAAACGCCTCAAAAATGAAATTCAAAGACACTAGCCTTAAACCATCCATCAAAACCCCTCACCCGAAGTTACTAGGAAACAAAAATGACAATTGGGACCATAAAGTTGCCAGGAAACACTTTTGGACAAAGTAGTCAGGATTTGACGGGTAATACTGTTTAAAAGCATAAACGCGCCAAGTATCAAAATACCCAAAGTGTGCAGTATAACCAAGATCAAAGAGGAACCAATCGATAATGATGATCCAATGATTATAGTTAAGGGTTCTACCACGATGGACTAGAGAGACTAAATTCAAATTTTACATCACATATGGAGATGTACCTTTGAACAAGTGGGCAACTTGACGACAAATTACATCCTTTTAGATGGCAATCTCTTTTGATGGAGCGTTTGGGGAGTACTGTTGGAGGTGGGCTACGCTCTCCCAATGAGCCCGTGCTCGGCCCAATGCGAGACATGTCCAGTATGACGAAGGTCTATTCTCTAGAAAAGTAGGTGCGCTTCTATCGAGGGGCCGCCGGGCAGGTTAGAGATCCGTCCGATCTCACCGACTACCGAGGACGACGGCGAGCCTCCCAGTGTCAGCATTAAATGATATTTATGAGCATTTATGACTAGTAATGATTACGACGTTGAAGATTAAGCGAGCTGTGACTATAAAAGGAGAGACTCGCACCATAATTAAGGTTATAGATTTTAATAGTTCGGACTCGTAGCAAACACTAACCGTTTGTAATCGATCTCGATAAATCGATATTCATAATCCTTCGTTCTCTTAAGTCTTTTTTCTAAATCTTTTATTGATCTCCGCAAATATAAAAGTTGATCTGCTGCATTCTAGTCCCGGAATCTAGGATCCAACAATTGGCGCGGTCTATGGGGACGAGATATAAACAATAGTCACGTACTCCACCGCAACATGGAAGAAACACCTCCCCCTCAACCCCTGGAGCAAGGCCAAACCTCGCGGTTCGAGCCATCGCCGCCTATCGGAGAGCTCGGAAGCATCAAATCGCTCCTCTGATCCATCATCACCCGCTTAGATCGCCAAGATGCGGTGGTAACCGGAACCACTCGCCGCCTCGAGGAGATCTCCTCTGCGTAGGCAGTACACCAGGCTCGAATGGGAGAAATCCAGTCGCTAAGCCGAAATCTCTTCGGAGAAGACAGTGTGTCACCCCTACTTCACCCGACCCCGCGAACTGACCCGGAGCTCGTAGATGCTCCTCGTGGAGCCTACGTCAACAACTAGGACCTCGAAGCCGTTCATCAGCAGCTGCAAGACATCGGGTCTAGGGTCCACCGGGCCGTGAGTTTGGCCCCGGATATTGAGCGCATCCTAGAAGAGACGCAGAGAACGCCGTTCACCACCCGAATCACGTCTCGGCCGCTGCGAAGCAACTTCAAAATCCGCTGCCCGCCGTACAGAGGAACCTCAGATCCAAGGGAATTCATGACCGCTTTCATCATCGCGATGGGCCGAGCTCACTTCACCCTGGACGAGAAAGATGCCGGCCATTGCCAATTGTTCGTTGAAAATTTGGAGAGCGCCGCCCTGAGTTGGTTCTCCAAACTAGAAGCAAACTCAGTAGACAACTTCCACTAGTTGTCGATGGCCTTCTTCAAGCACTATTCCATGTTCTTCAAGAAAAGCGCATCGAACACTGACCTCTGGAACCTGACTCAAGGGTCGCAGGAACCATTGCGCGACTACATTACCTAGTTTAAACTACTGGTCTCCAAGATCACGGTGAGGGACGATGCTGCCATCACCGCCCTCCACAACGGATTGTGGTTCGACACTCGATTTCGAGACGACTTGATGCTTACACACCCAACGACCCTTGAAGACGCCCTGCATTGGGCCAGCGGTTTCATCAAGGTCGAGGAGGAGCGAGCAGCGCTGGCGAAGAAGCATGCCACACCAAAAGCTCCGTCAGGCAAAGACCACCCGAAGGAGGATGCCCTCGAACCTCGGCAACACTACGATAAATGAAATCAGCGTGACGACAAGTATCGAGCTGGCGCGTACATCATCGCCCCTCACGAGGAATAACTCTCGTGGAACAAGTATGTACATCCGGCCCACAAGACCGACGACGCCATCAAGGTCACACCTCCGACCTCAAGGCATATTGAGAATTCCACAAGCGCTCTGGCCACTCGACGGTAGAGTGTCGTGGGCTGCTGGAGTTCCTCCGGAACAGGGAGCCGACCCCGAGGATTTGCCCCCCACCCCGAGGCGACGCATTAACATGATCATGGGTGGCCTCCTAACTTACAACGATTCAGTCCGACTGATCCAGGAGCACCAGCTCCGGGCCACGACCTCGCTTAAATGGCCTGCCTCACTCGAAAGAAGGCCCTACCACCAAAGCCCGGTTGAAGATCGGCCGGAAGATTTTCCCCCCACCCCGAGGTGACGTATTAACATGATCATGGGCGGCCTCCTAACTTGCAACGATTCAGTCTGTTCTATCCAGGAGCACAAGCGCCGTGCTATGACCTCGCTTAAATGAACCGCCCCACTCGAAAGAGGGCCCGTCCTCTCGTTCATGGAAGACAACGCCCTCGGTATCGATCAACCGTACAACGACTCCCTGGTCATCGAACTCCAGGTCAAAGATTGCAAAGTCTCTAGAGTGCTCGTCAACACTAGGAGTTCGGTGGACCTAATCTTCAAGGACAACTTGCGCAAGATGGACATCAAGGACGAAGAGATCAGGGCGGCGACGAGGCTGCTGACAGGATTCTTGGGGAAATCAACAATGACCACCATAACGATCAAATTGCCAGTCTACCTGGTCGGAGCCACCAGAATCGTCAAGTTCGTCGTCATCGACAAACCGGCCATTTACAACATCATTCTGGGAACCCTGTGGCTCCATTCAATGAAGGCCATCACGTCAACATATCACCAATGTCTCAAGTTTTTTAACGCGGGCAGAATTCGAATGGTTCGAGGCGACCGAAGCATCTCCCGAGCATGCTTCATCATAGAGCGTAAGCTACGCTTTCAACCCCAATCCTGCTTCATAAGAGCAAAGCCCGGCCCGGACCGGATCGCCTCCCGAATTCCGAGTGAGGCCATCGAGCAAGTGTGCCTCGACGACGCCGACCCGACCAAATGTGTGGGCCTCGGAACCGCTAATTTTTATTGAACGAACTGCCGAACTCTTTCCATATCACCGATCTACGTATACGACGTGGAGTGCAAAAAAAGAGGCGAGAGACAGAAAGAAAAATAACAAATGACGAGGCTGAAACCAAAAAGAGAAAAAAAAGATGCGCTTCATATAAAAAAAAAGAAGGGGTGGATAAAGCCATCCAAACACCAAGTTTTCAAACAAGTAAAACCTGGAGCTAAATGCTCCCAGCCAAAGATACATCACATAAAAAAAGAGAGAAAGGGAGAAGGAGAGGAAGGCGGAGCCCGGCCTCATGGCAACTTTCCCTTGCCCCTACCGGCCTCCTTCGAGCGGCCTAACACACTCGTAGCCGTCCCTTCCCGGGCAAACCTAGCCCTCTCTGCCGTAGTCGCCTCCTCCTGGGCGAACCAAGCTCTTGCAACCGTGGCCTCCTCCCAGGCGTCCTTGACCCTCGCCTCGGCTCGCACCACCCTCTCCTCCGCCTGGAGCTCCATGATCCTCCGCCCCACCTCGTCCACCTCCTCGCCGATCTCCCGTGGATAATAGTAAATCCCAAAGAGGGGGTTATTGCTAAGGAACTCCTCTAGCGGGTCGGGACACCTATCCCGTGCTAGCGACTCCTAGAACAGCAAACTCAACGGCCAACACATACAAAAAAGGAGAGGAAAACAAGAAAGAACGGACAAAAAAAAGAGAAGTGCCCAAAGGAAGCAGCACTTATGATGTAACGGCGGAGCATTGCCTCCACCGCCAACCTCTACACCATGACCCCCCTCGGCAGTGGGTCAAGGTAGGGGACCTTCCCCAACCTGTCATGGAGGGCCTCCCGGAGCTCCTCCGAAGTTGCCTTAGCCTAGAGCTTCCTCTCAAGCGCAGAAAACAACATTTTTCTGAGAGCTCGTTCGTGGATTTCGAATGAAGGAATGAATCTCCCAAACCAAAACCACCCCCTTTTTATACTACTCCCATTTCATCGGAAACGGTTCCACAATCAAATCATCTTTAATTGCGCACCGAAGTCGAAGAGTCGAGTACAATTACTCATCACATTTACTCCACTTCTCGGGAACACGTGCCCGCCACTTCCCCTTCTAATCATATACAATGAACTTGACAACCCTACGAAGTCTAATCGTCAGCTCGAAAAGATACACCTACGTGTAACCGAGCTGGCGAGGCCGGGTCCCCCTAAAAAAAACCTATAGCCTTCATTTGCTAAGGCTCAACTCATCCTCACGATCCTCAACGGATCCCCTTCCAACCTTAAACAGATGTCGTCGAAAAATACTCTGTTCGCCAGACCACGTCCGCCTCGAAGGTCAAACACCGTCGAAAGACACTTTGTTAAAAGCCAAGCTCTGGCCCACACCAAACAGACATCGCCAAAGGTACTCTGTTCCTCGGATCACATCCGAATCAAAGACCACACGTCGTCGAAAGACACTCTGAAGAAGTCAGATCCTGATCCGCACTTAGCAGGCGTCGTCACTTGACACCCTGCTCACCGGACTACGTCCGAGCTAAAAAGACAAGCTGGGCTACTCCCAAAACCTTGCAACCAAACTAAGTCGATCACGATCCATTTGTGACTTCGGCTACATAAACAAGTGTTGAACCTCGTTCTTTAGACGAGCTGATACTTATGAAAAATTGCATAAAAAATAACGAGTAACATAACGCCTTAAAACTGCAATATCTGTACAAAATGCCACGAATGACTCCAATAGTTCGAAACAAAAAGAAGAAAGAAAAAGAAAGAAAAATTCCAATTACACAACAACTCTTTTTTTTCACAGCTCTCCCTCCGGCGAATCCTTCCTCAGCTGCTCGGCCACGTCTGCGGTCACTAAATCGGTATTGGTCCCGTGCTCGTCCAGCGTTCTATCGATAAGCGATGCTGACATCTCTAGGTCATCATCCTCCAGCACGGCGATATCCATCACGTCAATCTTCGCAGACCATTCGTCACGTTGCCCCTTGACCTGCTCGAAGATGTCGTTCGGCATGGCGAACCTCTGTCCGACCATTGAAAAACCATCTCGTCGACCTTCCTCTGATCCTCCATGCAGCGCTTGATCTTTGCAAAACGAGCCTCAATCGTCTTCATCATCGCCTGTTTCGACGCAGCGCCCTCTCCTAAGGCCTTCTCCACAGCTTACTCGCTGCTCTTCCGCAGCCGAGCTGTTTAGAAACGAGCCGACCCTTGGCTTCTCGATGCTTCCCATCAAAAACGGCCACATCCTAGCGGAATTCCTTGATGTCGCGCCGAAGCTGGTCCCTCTCGCCGCCGGTCGTCTCCAGCTCTGCTGCTAACTTTGCCAGCGCGTTGGAATGCTTGAGGACCGCATTATCCAGTTTAGCGGAGATCCTTGCCGCCTTCCGCTCCACAGCAGCTGCCGCAGCCTCGGCCTATACAGCTTTCTCGATGGCGTGAGAAGCCTTATGGCCCTTCGTCTCATAGCCGATAACCATCCGATTGGTGGAGTCGACGAGCTGAAAAATGAAGCAAAAATAAGATATAGGAAACAACTAAGTATCACGCCGGATAACCGAGGAGAGACCGACGTAAGCCATGTGCTTCACCCAGTTCGTATAGGCCTCGGTACCGACCATCTTGTCGACCCAAAGGGCAAACGGGGTCGTCGTGACGTTGCGGAATAGGACGGCACAAGAGGTCGCCTCGAGGGTGATCGACGTACTCGAAACTTAGGAGTAGGCAAAGCTAGGCCTTTCTTTCGCCTTATCAGTGAGATGACGGACCTGGCTCGACGGATATGCACCGACCTTAGCTCTTCCAGACCCTCGGAAACCTTCCTCTTCAAGCCCAAGGCTGCAGTAGGGGCAGGAGGAGCCGGAGGCACAACAGGCAGCATCTCTACCATGGTCCCCGCGGGGAGCTTGGTAGGAGGCCCCGGAGGGGCAAGAAGATTGGCCGGGACCTTGGTTGAAGGCAGCACGGCTAGAAGCTCGATCTCTGAGCCAGTAGGAGGATCCGCGATGGGGTTGTCACCCACCTGAGGAACATTAGGACCGTCTACCGTGTCATCGACAGTAATGACGTCCACGGATGGCGAACGGGCTCGTTAGAAGGAGGAACGTTCTCGGCTCGTCCGGGTGCCGACCTACCTGTCGCCCCGGATGACGATCTCCCTTGCGCAATGGGCGCCGGGCTGGAACTTCCCATCGTGACCATGAGAGCAGATGCCTGTGGAACTCTTCTTGTTGGCCTCACCATTTTCCCTTGACAAAACTGGTAAAAATGAGACAAAATTGCTAAGGATCAGGTCTACCTCGGGGAGCAAAAAGTACCTTGTTTGATACGAGCAAGACTTTGGCGGATGCGTTCTTCGTTGATATCGGGTCACTTCCTTTTACCCAGCGAGCTGATCTTGTCACCCTCCGAGAAAAGTCAATCGCGAGGGGACGATCTAACGGATGACGAACTGCAATGAATAAAGAATGATAATCAGCACGGTAGACTTATATCGGAAAACCAAGCTCCAATGTAAATGACGTCTACCGATAGATCTACTCCATGCAAGGTAGATCGGCCCCTTGTAGTCCCCAATCTACCTAGGGGAGATGCGGACGAAGAAGTACTTCGCCTACCAAGCGTTGATTTTGACTCGGCGCACCCGTGATGATCGGATACCACGACTTGATTGAGATATAGAAGACGTTGGGATTGGTCTTCATCTCTTTGATCGAAGTCAGCTCTTCGAACATATTACAATCGACGGTTACCCCGCTCTCGGCATCGAGGACGAGCAAGGTGACCATGTTCCTAATCGCTACCAGTGACAACTAGGTAAAGGCCATCTGCCGCCGGGCGCAATATTCTAGTAGCAGTCGGAGAAGTGGAAACCATAGCCGGTTGTGGCTTGTGAAGGATTCGTACAAACAAATGAACCCCTCTAGAGACTACGAGGGGCCGATTTTCCTGAGAGTACGACAAACAATCGCCAAGGATCGGGTCATCCCAACTGTAGAGATGGAGTCCAGGAGATCTCCAGAAGCCCCCGACATGGAGGGTTGCGAAGACGAGCCCGTGGCATAGCTCGATGCTGCGACCGAAGAACTCCGACCTCTTCCCCCTTTCCACTTCAAAGGGCTAGAGATCGAGGGTTCTGAGGAGCACGTCGAATGACGATTCTCGGGAATCGACGAGCTATCACTACCCGATATGCTCATCTCCGAACCAGACTCCGACCTAGAACTAACGCCAGACATGACGACCTAAAGAGAAGAGGGAGAGCTAAATGACGGGTAAAAGATAGGAGAGAAGAAAATACTTTTCAAGCTGAAGAATGAAAGAATGGAAAGATATCGCGGGTTTTTATAAGATTGGGAGGTGATGGTTCCCGAGGAAACACCATCATTGCCACTGCATCGCTTCGATTTCCCTCTCAGCAAAATTCTCCAAAATTTCGGACAACTCCGAGGTGGTGTCGTGGCGCGAGGAAACCGGATCAGTGGGGCCCATCGGCCGCACAGTTGGTCCGGCCCAAAACAGGGCCCAAAATATTTTGGGATAGCGATTCTGGAGGATGTCGGATGTGGCCAAACTCGCGAGATGTCCGCCAACGATCGAGACGTCGATCCGTTCACCGGACTTGGGGGGGGTCCTATTGTTGGAGGTGGGCTACGCTCTCCCAATAAGCCCGAGCTCGGCCCAATGCGAGATAGGCCCGGTATGACGATGGCCCATTCTCTAGAAGAGTAGGTGCGCTTCTATCGAGGGGCCGCCGGGTAGGTCAGAAACCCGTCCGATCTCACCGACTACCAACGACGCGGCGAACCTCCCAGTATCAGCATTAAATGGCATTTATGAGCATTTATGACTAGTAATAATTATGACGTTGAAGATTAAGCGAGCTACGACTATAAAAGGAGAAGCTTGCGCCATAATTAAGGATATAGATTTTAATAGTTCGGACTCATAGCAAACATTAACCATTTATAACCGATCTCGATAAATCGATATTCATAATCCTTCGTTCTTTTAAATCTTTTGTCTAAACCTTTAATTGATCTCGGCAAATATAAAAATTGATCTACTGCATTCCAGTCCCATAATCTAGAATCTAACAAGTATTACTGCATTGTTTACATAGGTAAGAAACAACAAAGGTAATGGCCATAATCCAAAAAGGAACATGTGGTAGTGATATGGTCCCATAATTCATATGCGGGAAAATGGCCAATTTTACCATAAACTTATTTTTGTGGGATTATATATACACCAATTATCAGATCATGCTAATTGCTACATAAACTTCGTTTATTTTTAAATTTAACTCACGAACATATATGTTTTAAAAAATATATAAATAACTAAAAAATAATTAATAATCAATCATTTTGAACAATTAATATTTAAATTTAATTATATCATATTATATATTTTTATTATTAAATATTTTTTTATCATTTTTGTTATCATTTAAAAATAAAAATAAAAATTATCTATATAAATTAGATTTGAATAATTAGTATATGGTGTAATCTGAATATTTGTAAAATATGTTTGTAAGTAGAAATGAGCATTTTTAATAATTTTACTTATCAAATACATTTTTGTGTTTAGATACATAGTCAACTACACTATTATAATTAACTATGTATAGGTAAGTAGAATGTATAGTTGATTATATAATCTACTATATAAACATAGAAAACATCTCTCCTACTTCTGCCACGTCAGCATTTTTTAGAAGAACACATGTTTCTTACAAAAAAATAGATATTTTTTAACAAGAAAAAAAAAACAAAAAACATTGTATTTTACAAAAAAAAAATATATTGTACAAACAATTGCTAAACAAAAGAAATAAATGATAATCATGTAAAACAAAAACATATCATTTTTTTGGTCACTAAATCATTCATCATTCATTCATTATTACGTGTATTATAAAATAAAATTCAATATACCATTAATAATAATCATTATCAAAAAACTAAAAATAGGAAAAATAACTCGGTTAGTGATTGTACTATCTCTACGTCTATTCCAAAAGTATAGAATTCGACTTTATCATTTCTCATATAAAGGTGTTAAATCTTCATATAAAAATGTTGGACTATTAAACCAATTCGTTATGGTGCAATGACAAAAAAAAATTAAAAATACGATTAATATTAACAATAGTAGGTACAATTATAATTGACATGGCATAATATCAAAACATTCATCATCATGATATCAAAATGGTAAATTAAAAAAGTTAAAAATAATAGCAATATTGGAATTTTAATGAAAAAAATAAATATGAATAACAAATTTATATTTTCAGAATATTGAATGAGAACAAATATTAACACCATCAAAAACAAAAATATATAAACAATTATAAAATAATCAAATTAAAAAAATCATTATTTATAAAATGAAATAAAACAAGAACATGTATAGAACACATGTTTTATATTAGCATGTATAATTAACGTTTTATACTTAACCATTTTCTTTTATATAATTAGTTACATTTATGCAGTGATATGTATTAAAAGTACAAACTTTCAACAGTATCAAAATTTCAGTTTAATATTGACTATGAAAAAATGGTTATTACATGATACAATAGTGAATAAAATAGTTGACCGTAAAAAGTTGAATAATACCATAAAATAGTATTTTTTAAAAATTTTTTCCAAATTTAGCACTTTAAATTTAAAATTCTAAAAATAACATAAATTATTTTTTGAAAATACATATTTACTATAAATAAATTACAAATATATTTAAAATATTATATTTGGGTTTTTTTTTTCTAATTTATGATTTAATTTTCTTTACTAAAAATAAGTTTTAACGTATTCTAATATTAAGTTTGTGCCATTTTTAAAAATTTAAACTAATGGTGATATATTTGTAAAAGAAATATGTGATTTTTTAGCTCAAAAATCTTTCGTTTTCTATTCAAACTCTTTGTTTCTTCTTTGTATTTGAGTTTTCTTTAAAAATCTTCCAAATGGCTTTTAAAATCATGTTATTTCGTGATCAATTTTTTCCCGTTAGATTGAGTTCAACAATCGACATTAATGAGAACAAAAATTGTAAATCCAAATACAAAATTGATTCTTCAGTAATGCCAAAAGATGCTATTTCAGGAAATTTTATTCGGAACTCTGATCATCAGAATAAAAATACAATTTTAGGATCAGTCAATCGAAGCTCGACCAATATCCCTCAACAACCATTCCAATTTTCTGATCAACTTCTTTCACCGGATAACCCTCATAATCCATACTTTCTTTATAGCACATATCATCCAGGTTTAATTATTTTTTCATAACTTTTAGATGGATCAAATTTCAAAACTTGGATGGTAGAAATGATAATAAGTCTAGAAGTTAAGAACAAAATTGATTTTATTGACTGTTGTAGAATCCTTGGCTATTAGATTTATTTTAATTGGTCGCTCAGCTTTGGGGTTCGACTATGTAACCAAAATGGAGATGACGAACTTCAGAACTTCGAAAGGCTTTAAGATTCTAATACAAGTACTAATGGTTGACTTGAGCGTAAGAGATTAGTTTTCGTTAAGATGAAAAATTGACTATTAGCATGTAAAAAACATGTGGATCAATCTAATAATTAGTGTTAAATTTTGCGTCATTCTAACAATTCTCCTTATATAAAATTAGATTAACTAAATATAAGAACAAAATAGATCATTTTTTCAATACAAAACCAAATTAAAAAGCGAGTTTATATCAATAATTAAAAAAATATATCATTTTAACTTTGTTTGCTTTATCGGTTTTGACTTGGCATGATGAAAAAGAAATGTTCACCGAATACTCTAACTTGTATGAGATACATTACCAATCTAATGAGACGAGAAACATTGCCGTGAGCTGAGACGATGGCAAACATGAAGAAGACAAAGTTACGACGGCGGAAAAAGATGAACACGAGTAGAAAAAAAAACAAAAAAAAAACGAGGAACACAAAAAATAAAAAAATGGAAAACAATAATAAAAATGAAAAACTATATATAAAAGGCGCACCCTTTTATAATTTTTGACAAAATGAATTTGATTATTGAGATAATAGTTATTAAAAACACATGAGAACAAAATTGTTCTTTTTGTTAAAATTTAAAATATTTTCATTTCAAATAATAATTTATTTTTAAATAATAAATTTTTGATTGGTTTACAAAAATTTTCAAAAAAATAAAAATATGAATTATTCTATTTAGTGATCTTATAAAAGTTATTATATTCATTACATCATACAAATGATAATCTTGTAAATAATATAAACTATGTTGAAAAGTCAACAAAAGAGGTCCTCATTATTTATCTTTACTCATTTTAGTAAGTAGGTAATTTTTCTCACTATAAATGTATGTTATTCATTTCTATGAACATAACTTCTCTCCTCCTCCTCTTCTCTCCTCCTCCTCTTCTCTCCTCCTCCTCTTCTCTCCTCCTCCTCTTCTCTCCTCCTCCTCTTCTCTCTGTAATACATATAAAGTTAATAAAACGTAGTATAATAATAAAACTTTTATCTCTCTATTATTACACAACACGTTATCTACCATCTACTTGAAACTTTAAAACAAGATAAGATTTTTGTTTTATTAATATATGCATATATAATATAGAAGGTCATGGCTACGAAAAATCTATTGAAGGTTCTGTCTCCTAAAAAAATTATGGAAGACACTATCTCCTAACTTATATGGAAGGTTATGACTCTTGAAATTATTTTAATTTATGTATTATTATATTTAATAATGTTTTAATTTTTTATCATAAATTAATTTATGTCATCATTATGCTCAAAAATTTTAAAGCTGATCATACATATTTATAAAAATTAAAATCTATACCCAAAATTTTATCATAATTATTTATTTAAAAAATAATTGTAAAAAGATTTTTACAAAACTGATGTTTAATACATTGTTTTATTATGTGTATAGTTATAATGTCAAATTTGGCAAAACTCGAGATTGTTGTCCTTGGCATATCTGGAAAAAATTACATGACATAGGTAGTAGCTGTAAAAATACATTTAAAAGTAAAAGAACTCCTTGGTACAATCGATAGGTCGAAAACAACATCTGATGAGAAAAATGGATAAACCATGATATTTTTATGTCACCCTATCCACGATGGTTTAAAAGATGAATATTTCACAAAAGAAGATCATGCAGATATTTGACAATCACTTAAATATAGGTTTATCACAAGAAATTTGTGATCTTACCAAAAAACAAACATGAGTGGTTAAATATCCGATTTCAGAATTGCAAAAGTGTTAATAAATATAAATCTACGTTTCACTTCCAAGATTATTTTTACGTGGAGAAAAAGTAAGTGATTATGATATGATTGAAAAACTCTCCAAATATTTTATCCTGGAAATGTAATCCTCCAACAATAATATTGAGGAAAAGGATATACTCGTTAGTTGCAGTGAATGCAAGTTTTCTTTGTTGCTAAAAAAATAATGAACTTGTGATGATGAATCATCAATCTTGTCTCATTGGATCAACTCTATTCCCATAAGTGAATGTTGTATCATCCAATTACAATAATTGGCGAGGACATAGACATGGTCGATGCTTTGGTCGTGGTCGTGGTTGCAGACGAGGAGGTGGATGTAGACGAGGAAAAGAAAGAGATTTTTATCTCAATGAGCTCAAATTTAAGAAAAAAAATAAAATCCACGAAAATGAAGTTGGTTGCATACATGTTATACGCCAAAACATGCAATATAAAAATGTTTGTTACAAATGTGGCATGAACGAACATTGGTCTCGTACCTGTCGTACACCAAAACATTTGGTCGATTTGTATCAAGAATGACAAAAAACAAAAAGGAAAAGAAAATGAAACCAACTTCATCTCGCATTAAAAAATGCATATCTCGATGTTGATAATTTTCTACCAAAGAACAAGATAATTAAGCTTAATTATATATATATATAGTTTTATTTATTTTCCTTAAGAACAAAACAAAATTTAATATCTTTTTGAAATATATGTAAGTTTGAATTTTAATAACTTGATGTAAAATAATATTGTTATAATATAAATTTATCATAAAATATATGTGTTTAACATTTATTATTGCATCTTTTATCAATATTTTTAATCGAGAAAATGTATCATTTTGAGAATCAGAATGGAGATACATGTCTAGCATTTAGTGCTTAACACACACAATACTTAAAGATAAAAAAATTTGCTCCTATCTCAAAATAAAAAATTCCACTAGAAATGTGAATACCATATCGGATAATGCAAATATTATCATAGGCTCCCGAAGAGCCAGTTTTTTAATGTCAAGAGAAACAAAATCATATAGAGACAATGAGCAAAAATAACATTGAATTTTGCATTACATAGGAGCGGAAACAAATTGGAAAAATTACCAATGATGTCATCCGGGTTATATTTCACAAAAATAAATATGATTGAATCATATATTACGGCAAACCAGAATTCTAGTAGTACGTTCAAAGTTTGGTATAAAAGACTAAGACATCTTGGATCAATCATGATAAGAAAAAACTTGCAAAATCTAATGACTATCTATTAAAAAACCAGAAGATTTTTCAGTCACGCGAGTTTTCGTGTAAAGTATATTCTTAAGGAAAATTTATTACTGTGCCATCACTAGCCAAAATTGGCAATGAATCTCCAGTATTCTTAGAGAAAATACATATATATGAGCCTATTCACCTACCATGCGGGTCATTTCGATATTTTATGTTATTGATTGACGCATCTAGTAGATGGTCACATATGTGTTTATTAACCACACGAAATATGAATTTCGCAAAATACATTGCCCAAATAATCAAGTTTAAATCGCACTTCCTTGATTATACTATAAAGAAAGTAGACTTGATAACGCAGTGAATTCACTTCACAAGCTTTTAATGATTATTGTATGGATCTAGGAATCGATGTTGAACATCTGGTTCTGCACGTCCATACACAAAATGGCATGGCTGAGTCATTGATTAAAAGGTTACAATTCATTGCTAAACCATTAATTTTGAGAATAAATTTCCCAATTTCATTATGGGGTTATACTATATTGCATGCGGTAGTATTGGTCTAGAATGACCAAGTGCATATCCTAAATATCCCCCATTACAGTTGACATCTGGCTCGAAACCCGATGTATCACATCTCTGAATTTTTAGGAATGCAGTTTATGTTCTTATAGCCCCACCACAAGGAACAAATATGGAGCCACAAAGAAGATTAGGAAAATATATTAGATATACGTCATCGAGTATTATTCGATATCTTGAACCGTGGACTGGTGATATGTTTATGGCATGGTTTGTCGATTATCATTTTAACGAAGATAAAATTCCTACGTTAGGAGGAGGAATTAAACATGTTCAAGAAGATATTAAATGGTGTACGCCGTCTTTGATATATCTTGATCCTCCCAAAAACCAGCGTGAAATAAAAATTCAAAAAATCATACAATTGCAAAATATAGCAAATCAGTTGCCAGATGCATTCACGAATACAAAAGAATGACAAAATCATATATACCCGCTGTGAATGGCCCATCAAGAATTAATGTTCTTGTAGAACATGTTAATGGCGGTAAAAAAAAAGAACCCAAAGTTCAGTTAAAGAGGGGGAGACCGTTAGGTTCAAAAGATAAAAATCCCCTTAAAAAAAGAGAATTTGGGAGATTAAAATGAAAAGGTTTCTGAAGAAACTCACAAAGAACGTCTCTAAAATATTTGTGAAAAGATTATATAGGAACCAATTCAAAATGAATGTCTGAAAGACATATGCAAACAGGTTTTAGAAGACCCAGAAAAAAAAATTTGTCTAGAAGATGAACACGATACAGAAAAATATGAGATTTCTATTAATTATACCAAAAATAGAAAATTATGGGTTAAAAATGAAATAGAGGATATTGATAGAATATTCTTCTTTTCTTTTCAGTATTCAAAGAAATTGAAAATGAGAATGATGATGTAGATTCAATGTCTGTAACAGAGTGTAGAAAAAGATCTTATTGGGAAAAATGGCAAATAGCTATGAGAAATTAATTGTTTTCTTTATAAAAAACGAAATGTCTTCGAACCCATTGATATTACACGTGAAGATGTAGTGCCAGTTGGGTACAAATGGATTTTTATGATAAAAAAATAAGAAAAACGAGATCACGAGATATAATGTTCATCTTTTGGCACAAGAGTTTTCTTAAAGGCCGAGAATAGATTATGAAACAAACATATTCTCCGGTTATGAAAACATTCATATATTTAATGAATTTATCATCATCAAAGGTTAGAAATGCATCTTATGGATGTAGTGACTACATACCTATATGGAATTTTTGATAGTGATATATAAATGAGAATCCCACAAGAATTCAAGATTCCAAGAGGATCCAAGATCTCTAAAGAACCCAAAGAATTGTATTCGGTCAAGTTACAACGATCATTATATGGGTTAAAATAATCCGTAAGCTTGTGGTATAATCGTTTAAGTGAATATTTGTTGAAAAAGTGATATATTGCAATGCAATATGCCCTTGCATATTTATAAAGAAATTCACATCATGCTTTGTGATCATTACTGTATATGTAGATGACCTGAATATAATTGGAACTCAAAAGAAAATTGATGATGCAAGAACCCATATGAAAGATCTTGGAAAGACAAAATTTTGTCTTGGGCTCCAAATTGAGCATTTCCAAGATAGAATATTTTTACATCAATCAAATTATACGAAACAGATATTAAAACGATTTAATATGGATAAATCGAATCTTTGAGTACTCCAATGGTTAATAGATCGTTTGATATAAACAAGGATCCATTTCGATCTTGTGAAGATAACGAATACATATTAGGTCCTTTAAGCACCTTATATGAGTGATATTGGTGGAATTATGTATCTTGCAAATTGTATTTGACCCGATATAGTATTTGCTACGAATTTATTTGCGAGATATAGTTCATCACCTACACGTAGACATTGGAGTGGAGTAAATCATATTTTTTGTTATTTCCAATATACGATTGATTTGGGATTATTTTATTTTAGAAACTCCGAGTTTGGTCTAGTTGGTTTTGGAGATGCTGGATATTTATCAAATCTACACAAAGCTCGATCATAAATTGGTTATATTTTCATAATTGGTGGAACTGCGATCTCGTGGCGGTCTCAAAAATAAACTTTGGTTGCAAACTATACACAAATTATTGATTTCATGAAGCATGTGGAGAATATGTATGGCACAAATCTATGACCCAACATATAGAAGGAGCAAGTGGATTAATCAAAAATAAAGAGCCAGTAAAATTATTCGAATACAATATTGCATGTGTAACCTAAATCAAATAAAATTATATTAAAAGTGACCGAACAAAACATATTCTTCTGAGATTTTTCTTCTATATCCAAAAACTTGAAAAAATCAAAAACTTGACATCGAGTATATTTGTTCAAGCGATAATGCAATATATTTGTTTACTAAGGCGGTTTCTACAATAACGTTCAGAGTATTAAAATGCATCATCTGCGAAACTTATGAAAAAAACATATCCATCTTTTTGAAGGGAAGAATGCGTATATGTACTATTTTTCTATCCCGTTAAATTTTTACATGATAAATTTTTTTACGAAAGAATACGTAATACTTTAGTAATAATAAATAATCAAAGAAAAATATCGAAAAATCAAAAAAAAATTGTGATTATTTATCTTCAGTAACCTTTCATTATAAATATGTATATTATGCATTTGTATGAAAATAATTTCTCTCCTACTCTTTTTCTATGTTTACTTAATACATATAAAATTAATAAAATAAGTATAATAATAAAACTTTCATTCTATTATTATACAAGAGACTAATCATTTAAAAAATAGAAATTATTATAATAAAAATATATTTAAAATATTATCGTAATCATTATAGAATGAATTGTTGAAAACGTCAACATTGTTGTCTGATTATTTATGTAAACTTACGTTTGCCGACTTACTCCTTCTCTATAAATACGTATGTTACTTCATTCAGATGAAGTAACTTTTTCTCTTCCTATCTCTCTTCTTCCTCTATAAGATTTATAAGATTAATAAAATCAGTATAATAAGAAAATCTCTATATCTCGATTATTATTCGACATGAATATAGTTATTGTGGTTAACTAGTCGATTATTATTTCTTCTAAATCTTTCTCAAAAAAGACGTTAACAAAAATTCTTAGTTCTCGCCACGTTTCACCATTTCGTAAGCTAGTCGTCAGCTGTGTCATAAATACTTTATAGAGATGCTCAAAAATCAAAATCGTGCCTTTTAAGGAAACTGTAACTTACAGAGTTGCATATGTATTTATCCAGAGACAGATCCTATCTATCTATATATGGATCTAAAATAATCTTCCAGTTCCTATTTTTTCCGCAAATTTCTTCAAATAATCATTTTTCCAGATCATATTTCTATCCCTTTTTCCAGAAATTCATCCATAACTGGTGCTGAATTGTTTTCAACCGTTCATTATTTTTGTTGGTTTATGAGCAACGTAAACTAAAGGGACATTCCCAATATTAAATACCACAATTCTCATCAAACTAGACTACAAAGATCTCTTTGAACACAATGAGCATGTCTGTAAAAGTTCTTGTCTTTGTGACATTAATATCTTCAGTGTTTGTAATAACAACAAAATCAGCTCCTGAATCTGCTCTTATTACCAAAATTCCTGGCTTTAACGGCAATTTTCCTTCAAAACACTACTCTGGGTAAATATTGAATCCTTTGTTCTTGAATTACAAAATTCTCATCTTCAATTTTCTAGGCTTTATCGAAATTTTGTTTTGCTGCATAAGGTACGTTACAATCGATAAGGAACATGGGAAAAATCTGTGGTATTACTTTGTTGAATCAGAGAAGAATCCATCAGAAGATCCGGTCGTACTATGGCTCAATGGTGGTCCAGGTTGTTCAAGCATGGATGGATTTGTGTACGAACATGGTCCTTTCAAGTTCGAACCGGCAAAGACAAATGCTAGCCTCCCACAGTTGCATCTCAATCCTTATAGTTGGTCTAAGGTAACTTAAAATAAATAAATAAAGAGTTATACATAGCAAATGATACTTATTTAATATTCCATCTACTTTATATTAAATTATGTTTTGATCAAATTTTTGTTTTATTTTAGTTGATGTTTTTAGTTTCCAATGTCAAATTAATTAAAATTTTATTTTTCTTGATTATTTGTATTTTTCATATTGTTTTGTTATTTTTTAATTAATTTTATATAGATAAAGTAAATAATTTAAATAATATTTTAATCTATAGATAAAAATCTTAAACAAGAAATGAAGTGTTAAAACATATTAATACTGTCTCAGTGACAAACAATATTTAACTATCAATTTCTGAAGCAATATCAATTTAATATTGAGATGAGAGATTAGAGTAAATTTATAAAATAATACATTTTTATTTTTTGTTTTAAATTTAACAAAGTAAACTAAAATTTTAAAATTAACACAAATTTTTTATGTAAAAGTTTTAGAGTATTAGCCTAAATAATTATATATAAAACTAAAGTATAATGTTTAAGTTTATTTTTTCAGTTTAAAAATTAAATTTATCCTAACCAAATTTTTTTTTAATTTTTTAATATTAAATTTATGTTATATTTAGAAATTTAAATCAAATGATAGTTATATTTAGAACAACTTAAAATAGTGATATTTTGGAGAATTGTATATCGTTTGGTAGAAAAATAATTATATCAATTTTATTTTCTGTTGTTGTAATGTTTTGATATACTATTTTTTTTGTAGGTCTCTAACATCATATACCTTGATTCTCCTGTTGGTGTGGGATTCTCTTACTCAAAGAACGAATCTGATTACAAAACCGGCGACATGAAAACCGCGTTTGACTCGCATGCGTTCCTTCTCATGGTGAATCATAAGAAATGTTTTAATTTTCTTATTGTAATTGTCACAAATCACTAAATGTTTGAATGTCCTTCAACAGTGGTTTCAGATGTATCCAGAGTTTCAATCAAATCCATTTTACATCTCTGGAGAATCTTATGCCGGAGTTTATGTTCCAACCCTTGCTTCAGAAGTTGTTAAAGGTTTGTTATCTTCTCCTTTCATTCATGTGTTAACATAATCAAATATACATCTTCTTGAGCTTTTCTTCTGTCTATTACATTGCAGGGAACAAAGACGGACTAAAACCTGCTCTCAACTTTAAAGTACAACAAAAATAAGTTCAATTTTGGTTCCATAAGATCATATGCCGATTTATATGGTTCATAAACAAGTTTTTCGAGTGTCTTGTAGTAATGCAACGACCGTTGGAGATTTGTATGGTCAATAAACAAGTCTTTCGAGTGTCATAGCGCACCGGCCGTTGGAAAAAAATGAGGTCTAAGGGGCCAAAAAGGGCATAGAGGCCTATAGACGGCCAGGACAGTCGAGAGCATTACACATATTAACGGAAATGATAGCAAGTTATAGGGTTGGAACATGGGACACATGATAGTTTTAAGGGGCTAAACAACTAAAACAAAACAAATTTTCAAAAATAGATGTCCTTAAACTTTATCTTATGTAGGTCTACAACTTTTGCTTCATGAGTTTTAGGTTTGAGTCTGTTTTAGACAATAATTCGATCTTTTTCCGGATAGGGATATTTGGTGGGAAATGGAGTTACGGATACAATGTTTGATGGAAATGCTCTTGTCCCGTTTGCACATGGGATGGGATTAATCTCTGATCAACTGTTTGAGGTTTGTTTAGTTCTCAATGTATGCTTATTCTTCCATTACCTTTCACTTTATATATAAACATAACAAGAAAAACCACAGAACGTTACAAAAGCTTGCAATGGAACTTTCTATGACATATATGGACTTGATTGCGAGGAACAATTAACAAAAGTTCTAAAGGTACTTATAATGGTTTTTAAAAGGTGTTAATTTAAAGATATTGAGAATTTTATTAGTCTCAAAAGTTCAATTATTTTACATTTTTAGGATGTTGCAAAGTTGAATGTATACAACATTCTTGAGCCTTGTTACCACGGAACATCACTATCTGCTTCTGACATAAGTTCACTGCCTTCAAGTCTTCTTGAGCTAGGCAAAACCGAACAACCTTTAGCTGTAAGAAAAAGAATGTTTGGTCGAGCTTGGCCACTTGGTGCACCTGTCCGTCCAGGAATTGTCCCTAGTTGGTCTCAACTTCTTTCTGACACAAATGTTCTTTGCATAGTAAGTAAACTGAAATCTTGTCGCTATCTCTAGCTTTACTACATAAGTTGAAACACAAAGAACGTTTATTTGCAGGATGATAGAGTTGCAACAGCTTGGTTGAACAATGCAGCAATCAGGAAAGCTATTAATGCTAAAGAGGTCTCAAGCTCTCTATTACAACACATTGTTATATTTCATGGGAGTAAATCATATAATGTTGTCGAATATTTACAGGAGAGTGAGATCGGAAGTTGGGAACTCTGCACTGGAAAACTCTCATTCGATCACGATGCAGGAAGCATGATTGAATTCCATCGAAACCTCACTCTAAGTGGATATAGAGCTCTCATTTACAGGTACTTGAACTAAAAACATATAAAAATTATTGCAATCCTTTGGCTTTAAGTTTTAGAAAATGATGAAACAAGTTTTGTTTTGAAGTGGAGATCATGATATGTGTGTTCCATTTACTGGCTCTCAAGCTTGGACACATTCTCTTGGATACAAAGTGATTGATGAATGGAGGGAATGGATATCAAACAACCATGTCGCAGGGTAATCTTTTTTCATCTTCTAGTCAAAAATTTGAATTTTTTAGGGACGACACTATTTTACGATACATACTATGGGTATCCATGATTTTTTTTATCTGAACTTCAAACTAGACCATACAAACTAACAACACACATTTTAATTTTACCTAAACTGTTGACACGTCTTCACAAATCTACAAATCGTTATTTTTTGAATAAATCGCTATCAATTGAAACTAATTGCATTTACCATATAACGCAAATACCGACCAATTGAGTAATTGCGGCTAGCAAATTTATTCCTTCTTACCAATTAAATAAACGCAATTGTGAAGATTCGAGTTATGTGGGTTATGTGGTAGACGCAATTAGCTTCAATTAATCACGATTTATCTAAAAAATAACGATTTTTAGAATTGTGAAAACATGTCAATAGTTCATGTAATTAAGATGTGCGTTGTTAGTTTGTATGGTGTAATAGAGAGGTTCGAAATTCAATTGGAAAAATTGTGAACAATCATAGTGTGTGGCAAAATATTTTCGTCCCATTTCTTTATGATGCTCTAAGGTTTCTACAATTTATGCATGTTTTTTTCAGGTATATGCAGGGATATGCAAACAATCTCACGTTTTTAACCATCAAAGTAATTATTATACTCATATAAGCATCTCAATTGGAAAAAATGTTATTGATATAATTTTTCTGATGCATTTATCCTTGTGGTGATAATTCCAGGGTGCAGGACATACGGTTCCTGAGTACAAACCACGAGAGGCTTTGGATTTCTATAGCCGATTTCTAGCAGAAAGCAAGATTTAAGAGAGCTCATAATTCAAAAAAGGACAGGAAATGAAGAAATGGTAGATCCTCGTGTTGTTGTTTTAATAAGAAACATGTGTTTATCAGTTTGTCAATGGATTCTTGTTTTCTGTCATCTTAAGCATCTTAAGCATCTCGAAGCAATATAAAGAATTTATGCTTACTTCACAAGAGATTTTCAACAAGTCTTTTGTTCATTCAATCTAAAGATAACAGCTTATTATAACGAATATCATAACAAATGGTATTAAAGTTTTGGTTATGAAAAATCATAAATTTGATGAAAAAGAGACTATGGATTATGAAAGTATAAATTCGTTGGTCAATTCGGAATTTTTTAATTAGTTTCAGCCTTACAAAAAACTCAGCGAAAACTATCACAAATATAGATGGTGCAGTAACAAAGATCCGAGAGATCATTAACTTAAGAAAAAGACTTCAGAGTAAGAAATTTACTTCGTAAATATTTAAATAACTTTAGAAGGAATACATAAGGTTAGAATTTAACTCATCACTTAGAAATTTACCAAGTAAATTTCTTATGTTAATGGGAGTGAGATTACAACTATAGTAAACAACACTAATTAGACATATTATCGAAGGAAAGGTAAGGTCAAAATACTTTTATGCCAAACAACACCTATAGCACTATTGAAAGTATAGGTAAGATAAAAACTGAGAGTAAGGTAATACCAATTGATGTTAGGCATATACTCAGCATATCCAGAAATCTAACCTTTTACGGCATGTTAAATAAAGTGTTATGCTTAGTGTGATAATCAATATCAGTTCAATGCTTTGTTATTCGGTTAAGCAGCTGAACCTGGTTTAATTGGTTACCAGTTGGTTTACTGATGAAGCTGGTTAAATCATATAACATTGGTTTAGTTCTATCTAAATGAAGTAAAATAAAGTTTGTGTGTAAAATAGAAAATTGGTTTAAGTGAGAGAGAGGGTCAAGTGAGATATCTGTAACAGCTCAAGTAGCTGGGATTTTTTACGGGTTTCTTGTATCTTACATTTTTAATAGTATTGTAGAAGTTACGTAGGGTTCATCTAGAACCTGAACTGATTAAAATCTCTTGTGTTCCCTTTCTTTTCAAATCTCTCTCATTATCTTGTTTGTTCGCAATTGATTTTGCCAAAGTACAAAGGTTTGCAGGATTTTGATTCATCACAGAAAGACATCTATAGATATGATATGAAAGTGATGACTAAACATTAGAGAATGTGATAATAAGAAGGTAACATGTGTTTGTATTATCTTGAAAGAACAATCGTAAAGGGACCCATAATGGAATAAGATCTGAAACAGAGGTTAGAGTAGAGGGATTCTCCGTTTTATAGGTTCTCTTTGAACCTTAAGAATGAAGAATACAAGTGTAGGAGGAGATAAATAAAAAAAAGAATCATCTCTAAGATCTTGCAATCGATGGATACGAAATCAATAGCGTAAAAGAGAGGGTGGAGAAGAATGTTGAAAACTTTTTTAGGTTTCTTTTTTGCGGCTGCAGAAAAATATAAAAAGGAGTGAACTCATCAAGGTTAACACGTGACCATCAGAGGCAATGAAACTAAAAAGAAAATGTTACAAAGCTGATTTTACAAAACCAACATCAAGATTATTAAAATTATTAAATTTAAAGAAAAGCAAAGAGCGAGAAAGGATGATCCCAAGAATGGCTATAACAATACTTCCCCTTCAATAAATCTTTTATCTTCAAGGATGAAAGTGTGGGTACTTGGCAATGAAGTCTTGGTAGAACTCCCAAATAGTTTGTTCAGTGGAAAAGCCCTTCCATTTGATAAGAACTTTGGTGATAGCCTTGTTGTGGCGGCGGGTCATCTTTGTTTCG
This sequence comes from Pugionium dolabratum, assembly GCA_018901945.1. Taxonomy (NCBI): domain Eukaryota; kingdom Viridiplantae; phylum Streptophyta; class Magnoliopsida; order Brassicales; family Brassicaceae; genus Pugionium; species Pugionium dolabratum. The sequence goes on from JAEVFF010000589.1 coordinate 51,259, forward strand.
AAGATGGACTCTGGTTCACTGGTGTTTCCGACATCAACGAGGTATTGAGGTAGTGCTGGTGTCGAGGCAGGTGAGTTGGGATAGAGATTAAGTTGACTTACATGGAATACATTGTAGATGAATGCTTTTGTCGAAAGTTCGAGCTTGTAGGCGACTTCTCCGACATAGTCTGAAATGTGAAAAGGGCCATAAAACGAAGGGATAGTTTGTGAGGGATCTTGTGTGTCTTAAGGGAGTGTTGTCTATATGGTTGGAGTTTGAGGTAGATGAAATCTCCAATAGTGAACTTGCGGTGGGAGCGACACGAATCGGCCAGTTGTGTCATGCGGTTCTGGTCACGGAGGAGGTAGAATTTAGCATGGTGATGATGTTCTCGCGAATGCGAAAAGAGCGATCAATGAGTGTTAAGGAGCTTTCGCCTGGGAGGTAAGGGAGATGAAGCTGAGGGGGATAGCTATAAAATGCTGCGAAGGGCGTTGTACGAGTGGCGGAATGGAAGGTGGTGTTATACCACCATTCAACTAGCGGGAGCCACTTGCTCCATATATGTGGAGCATCGGATGTCATGCATCTAAGGTAAGTCTCGAGAGTCCTGTTCATGACTTTCGTTTGTACGTCGGTTTGCGGGTGATAAGTCATAGAGTACTTGAGATTGACACCATGCGCTCGAAACAACTCTTTACAAACTTCGCTCAAGAACGTGGGATCCCGATCACTAATGATATCATTAGGCATCCAATGTAACTTGAAGACATTATCCATCTATGCTTGGGCAATATCAAGAGACGTATATGGATGAGAGAGAGCAATGAAGTGGGTATTTTTGCTCAATCGATCTATGACCAACAATATGCAATGCTTCTGAGAAAAGGGAGGTAATCCCTCTATGAAATTCATGCTGGTAGATTTCCACATGCCATCGGGAATAGGGAGTGGCTGGAGTAGACCCGGACGAGCTGAAAGATCAAATTTGTTGCGTTGACAAACAGAGCAGTTACAGATATAACTCTGTACTTTAACATTCATTTGGGGCCAGAAGAAGAGAGACTTGGCTTGTTGTAAGGTGGCATCATGGTAGAATTTCCGCCTGTAGCTGAATCATGGAGCCACTGGAGTATGCAGGTCTTAAGGTTTGAATCATTGCCAATTACCAACTTCCCCTTTCGACGCAACTCATTATTATGAAGAGAGAAAGTGGGATGCAATTTATTGTTCTTAAGCAGCTCGGAGATGAGTTTGTCAAGAGTTGGATCTGTTTGCCAAAGGAGCCTGATATCATCAAAGAAATGAGAATCCACGGAGGAGAACGTGAGGTGCAACAGCTCGGAACCCGAAAGTCAAGAGAGAGCATCAGCCGCAACGTTCTCCTTACCCTATTTATATTGTATCTCGAACGTATACCCCATAAGGTTGGACAACCACATGTGTTGGAAAGGGGTTGTAACCTTCTGATCCAAGAGATATTTAATGTTGCGTTGTTCCTGTTGAACAAGTGGACAAAAGCTTCTACGTGAAAAAGAGAGACTGAATTAGTCGACTTAATCAGAACCAAAAATTTCACCGGTTTATACTTAATGAACCGATGGTTATTGTGAATCCTTTCGGTTATAAAAGGATGGTTTACGGTTTTGATTTTAGTCTTCTTCTTCTTCGTTTTTTTGCTCTGTATTTTTGTCTTCAAGAACTCGAAAAACAGAGTGTTCGCATTAACCTCGGTTTCTTGTGAGGTTGTGCGTGTGTTGACTGATCATAATGAATTGCTGGACTGAGTCTGGCCCTGAGACGTAGCTCTCCATATCGGAGGTGAACTCAGGGTAAAAGTGTTATGTGTCTCATTTTCTTAGTTCTTCGTATATTTTCTTTCATACTCGTTAAACGGATTAATTCAATCGACTGGAATTCAGTTCTTGACTGAATTGTTGAAACGCCGAATAAAGGTTTAAGTCGCAACAATTGGTATCAGAGCCATTGGGTTTTTTGTATTCAAGAATATCAAGATGGCATCTACCCGGATTGAGGTGGAGCGGTTCGATGGCACCGGCGACTTCTCTCTATGGAAGATAAGGATGATGGCTCACTTTGGCATGGCAGGTCTCAAGGAAGTTGTTCTTAGTGACAATTTTGAGACTGAAGAAACTGGATTAAAGACTGAGGAAAAACAGTCTGACGAGGACAAATCTGAGCCATCAACGTCAACTATGAAGATGGTTATCGACCCTATAAAGGTTGAAAAGGACGATAGGGCGCGTAACTTGATCATCTTGAACATAGGTGATCATGTTCTAAGAAAGGTAAAACATTGCACAACAGCGGCATCTACGTGGTCCCTTCTTGAACTATTATATCAACCAAAATCGTTGCCAAACCGTATATTTGTGCAGTCACAGTTTTACACATTCAAGTGTGATGGCACAAAAGCAATTGACATAAATGTAGATGATTTTCTGAAGATCGTTGCAGAAATGGGAAGCTTGAATGTGACTGTTTCAGATGAAATACAAGCCATTGTGTTTCTGAATTCTCTGCCATTGGTCTTTGATCAGCTTAAACATACTTTAAAGTATGGTAAGGATTCCATATCTCTGGAAGAAGTAATCTCTGCAGCAAGATCTAAAGAAAGAGAGATTGCTGAGATTACAAAGGGAGAAAAAGGGAATTCAACAGTCCTGTACACAAACGAGAGAGGAAGACAAGTTAAAAGGGACTCATCTGACTCTAGAGGGAGAAGTCGCAGCAAATCAAAGGGGAGAAAGGTCACATGTTGGTACTGTAAAAAGGTTGGACACGTTAAGAAGGAATGCTTCCTCAGGAAGAAGCATATGGAAGGTGATGGAGATGGTGAGTCTGCTGTAGCCATTGTCAAATCAGAGATCTTGACGGCATCAAGTGATCACAGCAAAGATGAGTGGATAATCGACTCAGGATGCACTCACCACATGACCTTTCGAAAGGATTGGTTCTTGAACTTCAATGAAATAGAAACAAGTAAGATCTTACTTGGTGATTCACATACGGTTGAAACTGTTGGAGTAGGAACAATCAAACTAAACACCCATGGAGGGACAGTGAAACTTCTAAAGAACGTAAGATATGTGCCCAGCTTGAGAAGAAATCTAATCTCGACTGGAGTTCTAGACAGTCAAGGTTTCTCACATGAAGGGAATGATGGCTACATTCGGTTCTACAAGAACAATAGACTGGCTCTTCAAGTAAAACTTAAAGATGGTCTATATGTGCTTGATGGAAATGCAGAGAAAATTGAAACCTGTATCACAGTAAAAGAAGCTGATTCAAAACTATCTCCTTGGCATAGTCGGCTTGGTCACATCAGCTACCGAAATTTGCAAGTTCTGGTAAGAAACGGAGTCCTTAAAAGAAAAGACATAGGACAAGAGAGCTTCTGTAAGCAATGTGCTCTCGGAAAAGCCAAAAGAGTAAGTTTTGATACAGGTAGACATGAAGCGAAACAACTTCTTGAATACATTCATGCTGATTTATGGGGTTTCCCAAGTGTAACTCCATCTATCTCAGGAAGTCAATACTATCTATCTATAATAGATGAGTATTCTAAGAAAGTGTGGATTTGTTTTCTTAAAACCAAAGATGAAACATTTTCAAGATTTAGTGAATGGGTAAAGCTGGTTAAAAACCAGATGAACAAAAGAGTAAAATATCTGAGGACCGACAAAGGTCTTGAATTCTGTAACAATGTATTTGACAAGTTTTGCAGGGATCAAGGCATCACCAGGCATCGCACCTGTACTTACACTCCCCAACAGAACGGGGTGGCTGAAAGAATGAATCGTACCATAATGGAGAAAGTACGATATCTCCTGTTTGAGTCTGGATTAGATGAAACCTTCTGGGCTGAACTGCTGCTTTAGCTGTCTATGCAATCAATAGATCACCAACTGCAGCCATAGGTTTCAAATCCCCTGAAGAGGTAGGGCTAGGAAAAACTCCTGGATATAAACATATGAAGAAATTCGGTTGTGTTGTCTATGTTTATCAGGATATAGGCAAGCTGAAACCAAGAGCAGTTCAAGGCATTTTCTTGGGTTATCCACCTGGTACTAAAGGATACAAGGTATGGCTAATTGATGGAGAAAAATGTGTTATCAGTCGAAATGTGAGATTTCAGGAAGACAAAATGTATAAGGAGCTGCTTCAGGAAGGAGATCTTGAAAAACAGCAGAACTCAAAAACAGAAAAAACAACGATCTCTATACCAGAGATTGATGTTCAAGACAAAGTAGAAGGTACAAACCAGCAGGGTGAAATAACTCAAAGACCTCTCGAGGTTGAGGTGGAGGAAAACGAGCAGTTTCCTCAACGAGAATCACCTGCAGTCTTGAGCAGGATAAGTTTAACAAATTACCAAGTGGCTAGGGACCGACAAAGAAGAAGAATAGTTCCCCCAGTAAGGTTAGCTGACTATGACTGCTCTGAACTTTCTCTTGCAGTTTGTACTGCAAAAATGATGTACACAGAGGAACCACAAGATTATCACGAAGCAACTGAAAGTAAAGACTGGTCCAAATGGAAAGCTGCAGCTGATGAGGAAATGGAATCCTTAATGAAAAATCAGACTTGGATCTTAGTTGATAGACCAAAAGACAGGAAGGTGATTAGCTGCAGATGGTTATTCAAAATTAAACCAGGTCTAGATGGTGTTGAGCCAGAAAGATATAAGGCTCGATTAGTTGCTAGAGGATTCAGCCAAAAGGAAGGGATAGATTATCAGGAAGTTTTTGCTCTAGTTGTTAAACATGTATCCATCAGGATACTCCTTTCCATAGTGGTTCAATTGGATCTTGAGCTGGAACAAATGGATGTGAAGACTGCATTTCTTCACGGAAATCTTGAGGAAGATATATATATGCAGTAGCCTGAAGGATATGAACTAGAACAGAACAAAGATAAGGTATGTCTCTTGAAGAAATCACTGTATGGGCTGAAGCAATCTCCTAGACAGTGGAATAAGAGATTTAACAAGTTCATGACATCACAAGGTTTCAGCAGAAGTGAGTTTGATATGTGTGTTTACACAAAAGAAGTTTCAGCTGGAGAATATGTTTATCTACTCATATACGTAGACGATATGCTCATTGCTGCAAAACATATGGAACATATCAAACATCTGAAGGATCAGTTGAGCTCTTCTTTTGAGATGAAAGATCTAGGTGGAGCTCGTAGGATACTGGGAATGGATATTGAACGAGACAGAAGTAAAAGACTTCTGAAATTGTCTCAGATGAATTATCTGAGAAAGGTCATTAAGAATTTCAGAATGAGTGAAGCAAAATCAGCTCAGACACCTGTTGGAGCTCATTTTAAACTTACCCTCACAAAGAATAATGATGAGGAGTTAGATCCTGATGTAGTGCCTTATGCTTCAGCTGTTGGTAGTATGATGTATGCAATGATAGGATCTCGACCTGACTTAGCTTACGGAATTGGTCTTGTAAGCAGGTTTATGAGCAATCCTGGTCATATACACTGGGAAGCTGTCAAGTGGCTGTTAAGGTACATCAAAGGGTCTATTGATGTTCACTTGCAATATTCAAAAGATAAGCAATTTCAGGTTCAAGGCTTTTGTGACTCTGATTTTGCTGCTGGCTTGGATCGAAGACGTTCCATTACCGGCTTCATATTCACTCTTGGAGGAAATGTGGTAAGTTGGAAGTCTGGCCTTCAGAATATTGTTGCCTTATCGACAACAGAAGTTGAATATATTGCTCTCACAGAGGCTGTGAAGGAGTCAAACTGGTTAAAGGGACTCCTAAAGGATTTCGGTTTTGAACAGAAATCAGTCAGAATCTGGTGTGATTCACAAAGTGCCATTTGCTTAGCAAAGAATTCAGTGTATCATGAAAGGACAAAACACATCTCAGTCAAGTTCCATTTCATCAGAGAGATAGTTGCAGCTGGGGATGTCGAGGTTTTAAAGGTTCATACCAGTTCGAACCCAACAGATATACTAACAAAAGTTGTTCCAATTGGGAAGTTTAATTCAGCATTGCAAATGCTGAAGGTTTCTCGAAGCTAAGACTAAAGTGTTGTTGCCGGACGGTGTAAGTTCAGTGTGCAGTTCACTAGATAAAGGAAGAAGAAGAACATATGAAGTTTTTTGTCCAAGGTGGAGATTGTTGAACAAGTGGACAAAAGCTTCTACGTGAAAAAGAGAGACTGAATTAGTCGACTTAATCAGAACCAAAAATTTCACCGGTTTATACTTAATGAACCGGTGGTTATTGTGAATCCTTTCGGTTATAAAAGGATGGTTTACGGTTTTGATTTTAGTCTTCTTCTTCTTCGTTTTTTGCTCTGTATTTTTGTCTTCAAGAACTCGAAAAACAGAGTGTTCGCATTAACATCGGTTTCTTGTGAGGTTGTGCGTGTGTTGACTGATCATAGTGAATTGCTGGACTGAGTCTGGCCCCTGAGACGTAGCTCTCCATATCGGAGGTGAACTCAGGGTAAAAGTGTTACGTGTCTCATTTTCTTAGTTCTTCGTATATTTTCTTTCATACTCGTTAAACGGATTAATTCAATCGACTGGAATTCAGTTCTTGATTGAATTGTTGAAACGCCGAATAAAGGTTTAAGTCGCAACAGTTCCGTCTTGATTATGAAAGAGCGATTGTTCCAGATAGGCATTCTAAGAGTGCACGACATGTTCCAACTGTGAGGAGCTCTTTCTCATATACCAAGAGATACTAATGTCGGGGACCCAATGAGCGACTGATGTAACAAATAGGATGATGTTATTGCATGAGAAAAATGCCTATCCTCGAAGTAGAAGCATCCGTCTCTACGACAAAAGTTTTGTCAAAATCAAGTAATACGAGAGTAGGAGATGATGTAAGGACCGATTCCAGGGCAGAAAAGGCGGAATCAGCTTCAGAATTACACTGAAAACTATCTTGTTTGAGGAGAGATGTCAGTAGTTTGGAAATGAAGCTGTAACTCCGGATGAACCGACGGTAGTAGTTGGCGAGGCCAAGAAAACTACATTGCTATTTCTGCGTTGTTGGAGTAGGCCATTGTTGAAGAACTGTGATTTTTTTTTGGGTTCGTGCTCACTCCATGAGCCGAGATAAAGTGACCGAGATACTCAATAACCGTTGTCCCAAAGACGCACTTAGAAGGCTTGAGAAACAGTTGTTGGTATCAAAAAATGGAGAAGACTGTCTCAAGATGTTTGAGGTGAAGATTCCAACTCGTACTGTACACGAGGATATCATCAAATAATACCAATAGAAACTTGCGTGAAATATCCCAGAAAACGTGGTTCATGAGTCCTTGAAACGTGCAAAGCGCATTTGTGAATTTGAATGGTATTACAAGATATTCGTAATGTTTGCAGTGCATCTTGAAATCTGTTTTATAGACGTCTTGAGGTGACATCATCAATTGATGAAAACCTGACCGTAAATCAAGTTTGAAGTACCGCAAACCATCCAACTAATCCAAGAGATCATCAAATAGCGGAATTGGGTACTTGTCCTTGACAGTTTGCTTATTAAGCTCTCGATAATCTACAAAAAGATGCCAAGATACATCTTTTTCTTAACTAACACGATAGGAGACACATAGGGTCTAGTGCTATACTGGATGATATCTTGTTCAAACATTTCCTTAATCATCTTGTCGATGAAGAAAAAAAATTACAATTTTAGTTGTTATTTATTTTTATTTTGAAAGTGATATACTTTTGGATGTGAAAGATAGCTTAAGCAGAGAATTTGTAATGAAAGATTTGGGAAAATCAACGAGAATCTTTGGCATTGGCATCATTAGAGACAGACGAGAAAGAATGAAATAAATCTTCTAGTGTTCACCTAAAACTTTTTAAAGTTATTTGGGATGCTTCAAAGCCTGTTACACCTCCAATTGCAACACACTTCAAACTAAAAAAATTTAAAAGAACATTATAAGACTGTCGAGGCACAACATATGGCAAAGATACCATATGCTAGTAAAATACGTAGTCTAATGTATGTTATGATAGGATCCATATAAGAACTAGGCTATATAGTAGGGTTTATTAACATGTTTATGTCAGCACCAAGTCAATAAAACTGGAAAGTAGTTAAATAGATACTAAGATATATTTCAAAAGCATCTGATTTGTTTTTTAAATTTAATAATATATTCAAATTGAGTAATACAAGGAATATTGTAAGCTGTAATAAAAAGAAGTTATGTAATATAATTTGTGTTCAAGATCAAGCAACATTGTAAGTTGGATATGCTTACAATCAATTTCTTCCAATTTTACAACCGAGATAGAATACATGACTTTAGTAGAAACAGTTATAAAGGCTAGCTGGTTAAAAGGTTTAATTTGTGAACTATGAGATAATAGAGGAAGAAAGTGAAGCTTTTAACGGTTAAGAACAAAATGAATCACCGGAAAAGATAAGAACAAGAGGCCACAAAACTTTTGTTCCCAAAAGCAAGAGAAATGAGGTCAACCAAATGATTTGGAATTCTGTTTTTTCTCACATACCTTTAATTAGATCAAAAATGAAGAATAGACCAAAAAGGATAATGTGAAAGTACTGACCCATACTTGACTTGACCAAAGTCCATTTGTAATACTAATCCATAATCCAACTCTAAATAGGATACCTAATTATAGTAGGATTATAACAAGATAAACATGTACAATCTTCATGTTACGTGCATAGGAGCTATCCCTTATAAATCCGATTAAACCAACATCAAGGGATAAATAATTTTCGAATTTAAATATCAAAGAAAATAAGTTTGTACTTTTGCTAGAGAATATACAGATTGTGATTTTAGTTTAAGAAATATTTGATGCAAATACGATAGTTTGTACGAGAAAATAGACGTTGGCCCATATAATATAAAGACATGTGATTACTTCAGAAAGAATCTTCAAAAAGTCTTTTAATTATTCAATATAAAGATAATAACTTATATTATAACTAAATTCCTGAAAATAAAATCAGTCCTTGAAGATGTTTATAGGTTTGTTTTTTAAATTCTTATTAAACTCAAGCCCCAAAAATATTAACAAGTCCAAGACAAAAGGATTTCATAAATTTATATGTCTAGGACTTCAATGCAAGTAGTAGAATATAAATATGGTTATAGGTATTAGGTGCAATAAAATTATTTTTGAACCAAATTTTGGTTAAGTTTTTGATACAAAATCGAGTCAAAACCTAAACCAAATCCATCTTTTTTTCTTCCAACCGTACATGATTTTTTCATCGGTTCGATTGTGTCCAACGATTTAGGGTTACGAAACCGCTCCCTTAAATACTATAAAAACTAGCCTTATTGTCTCATTAACCTTCTTATCCTCTTCGCATTCTCACACAAAAATCGTTCAGCAATTTCTCTCGTCGTTTTTTTCTCTTCTCGCACTATAAATCTCAATAGTATAGTGTAGAAACGTGTTCGTAGATTATGTGTCAAGTGTTAAGAACATAGTTTCATCGCGGTTGTATTTTGGGATTTATAATATCATCAAACCACCATATTGCGGGATATTTAATGAATTATGGAAAGAGATCAAAATCTTGTCTCCGTAAATTCGTCTTTTCTGTAATTTGTTTTTGATTTGTTAATTCTTTTACATCATGATTTTCATATCCGATTCGTGTTTTAAAAATTCTCCACCTCAAAATAAATTATATTACCTAGTAGACATTTGATAGAACAAGTCATGGGTATCGATCTTAGTGCATGGGGTAATTAGATAAAGAAAACACATAAGACATCACCACAGTCTGATGATGTCTACCCCAAGCTTCTCGTCATGATTTACAAATTTCTATTTCATAAAGGACAAAGAGGATATTATTATTGTGTTGGTTGGAATTAGGATCCAAAAAATGGCAACCGTTTGAGAAGGATATGTGGTTGTTTTAGATTAATAGGCTTGGAATCATGAAATTAGAAATAGATAGGTCTTTTTCAAGTTTGATTAAAATGTGAATGCAAGTCTCTGTTGCTTTCAATGGAAACTAAATGGGATTTAGAGCGCACACAAAGTGTTCGATATATTGCCAAATATAAAAACAGAACATTGTATGTTTATTATAGAGTTATATGAGCAAATTCTCATTTTTAAAGTATGAATAGAATTCAGAATCTTTGTGAGAAAAATGGTTAGAAATATCCTTTATAGATGAAGCCAAACTGATGACAACCTTGATTCTAACATGGTCAGTTTATATCAAGTTGATTGTATAGGATCTATTTCGTAATAAGTAGACGGCGGGTCAAAAGAGATCAAAAAGATTTTAGGAGATTTTAATGATGTCAAAACAAGGATTTTTGAGTTGCACCGACTAAAATCACCTTCTGGAGCTAATTTCTCAAGAAAAATTCATATTGGCCGCACTAATTCTCCAACAGTGCACAATATCACTAGTAAGTTAACTTGCATACTTGAACGACGCCCCAACTTTAATGCATTCCATTTCAACTTCAAAGTTCATCAAAAAACCGGCCATAAGAAAATTTATGACCGAGAAAAAGACTCTTGCATCAAACCCATTTGAAGCTGGTCGAGACTGCCCGTTTGTATCATACCGTGGGTCTTGTTGTGCAAATCAGTTTGGTACCAATGGAACAATTGATGTTGCATGATTTGGACCTCCTCTAGGCTTGAAAGGAAGAACAAAAAGGAAAAACTCAAACTCATCCACGACTTGGAATGTTCATACCAAAAAAAGTCACCTAATCATCGACTTATCAAAAATGGATCAAATCACACTTGTTATCTAATTCAGCATAAAACATAGGGTCCCACATCGAAGAAGTGTCCTCTAAGGCTTGTAGAAGAGCCAGAACGCCCAAACCAAGTTGTTGTACTTGGCGAATGCGCTTTAAACCCCAACGGACATATTCCTTCTCACTTTTGCAATATTTTTCTTTTCTATTTCAATTATTTTATGACCATTGTATTTACTTTTTTGAGCTTATAAAAGCTTTTCTCCCTTGTAGCTGAAAGGCATGCCATTATTCAGTAATAAAAAACTTTCTTTTGAATCAAAAGTTATGTGTTTTTTGCATTCGATTTCTCTTAAGTATTTTGTGTAGAGTTCCTCTTAATTAAGTCTTGCTTTTCTAATGCCAAGAATCCCCAAAAAAAGCCAAGGACCATCACATTTCATCAATCCACCCACTCCACCAAAGCTTTGTTAAGCCGAGAGACCAGTGCCAGCAATATGCATACATTGTGATAGTTGATCGACTATAGCTCGGATATTGAAAAATTTATATAATGGTAAATCTTGTTATATACAAAGACGAAATAAGACCATTAGACACTTGATCTCAAGTGGTGTAATCACATCAGATTATATCAAATCGGCTGGTAACCCAACGGTTCCATTTACTAAAGATTTTGCTCGAGATCAAGTTGTACAATCATCAAGAGGAATGGGCTTAATGCCTATGAATTAAGATGAAGTTTGATGGAACCCCACCTACGTGACTAGAGATCCCAAGATGTAGGTTCAAAAGGACAAGTAAGTCAAGCGAAATCTGAAAGAGCACTGTGAGATTTACGTTTCTGCCCAATTTCTAGGATAATAAACAGTGTTGTTACCTATATGTGTGTAGGATAAGCATTGTTTTTAATGATTTGAGACCATAACTTTGACATATAAGTGGAGTATTACAGGATGTTCTTTAAAACAAAGTTAATGGTGAATCATCTTATGAGTGTAAAATGGGGCCGTTTATAGGAGAATGAAGGAAAGACTATATTCTCCAAGTTCACTCATGATTAACCAGGCAAGTCCACGACCAAAATGGACACATAGAGAACATAGTTCTTCGAGAAATAAAATTGTGTTATACATGTTGTCTCGCTTTACATCAAAGCTCGGGTGATTCAAGACATTATGATCACCTCCTGATTGAGTAAACCCGACAAATATTAACAATGATTTGTTCAAAGCTGAAACATGCTACCAACTGAGATACAGTGAATTTTCGTTTATACTCTCGAAATTCCTTCTATCTAGTCTATAGAATACGTCTAGTCAGTAGAGTCCATTTATTCTATCGAGTATGCATATGTATAGAGTCATTTCTATTTATATGGGAGATTGTTGGAACAATTTTATGAAACAAATTTACATGTTCAATTTGGATAACATGGCCCAAATATTGATTGCAAAAATTGTTGGAATATGAATGAGAAATGGGTCATTGTGCTCATTAAAAAACCATAAGTTTGTTGGTTAAGTCAATGGGAGAGACTAAAGTTCCACATTGAAAACTTGGAGAAAAATCTCCTAGTATATTAAGGGGAGAGCTTATGTATTAGTTTAAAAGAGTTAGAGAGAAAAGAGACCAAGCCACATGCGAGCCTCCGCCGCTGGGCCGGGCTCGGGCTCGGATCTTGTGCCTTGGGTCTTGGATCTTGGGTTTTGGATCCTGGGTCTTTGGTTTTGGATCTTAGTGAAGAGTCTTAGACCCAAAACCGAGTCAAAAACCTAAACCGCATCCATTTTTTTTCTCTTCCAACCCTCCACGATTTTCTCAACGGTTCGATTTCTTCCCATGATTTAGAGTTTCGAAACCGCTCCTTTAAGGCTATAAAAATGATCTGTATTGCCTCATTAACCTTCTTCGCCTCTTTGCATTCTCACACAAAAATTGTTCAATAATTTCTCTCGTCATCTTCTTCTCTTCTCGCACTGTAAGTCTCGATAGTATAATATAGAAACTTGTTCGTAGATTATATGTCGAGTGTTAAGACCACAGTCTCATCGTGGTTGTATCTTGAGATTTATATTCTCATCAAACCGCCATACTATGGGAGATTTAATGAATTAAGAAAACAGATCAAATCTCGCCTGCGCGAATTCGTGTTTCCCATAATTCGTTTTTGATCCATTAATCATTTTGCATTATGATTTTCATATCCTGTTTTTCGTGTTCTAACAATATTTGATATAACAAGTCATGGATATCGATCTTAGTGCAGGAAGTAATTAGATAAAGAAGACCCAGAAGACATCACCACGGTCCGATGATGTCTACCTCAAGCTTCTTGTCATGATTTACACATTTCTATTTCATGAAGGGCAAAGAGGATATTATTATTATGTTGGTTGGAATTATGATCAAAAAAATGGCAACCGTTTGAGAAGGATATGTGGTTGTTTTAGATTAATAGGCTTGGAATCATGAAATTAGAAATAGATAGTTCTTTTTCGAGTTTGATTAAGATGTGAATGCAAGTCTCTGTTGCTTTCAATGGAAACTAAATGGGATTTAGAGCACACACAAGGTGTTCGATATATTGCCAAATATGAAAACAGAACATTGTATGTTTATTGTTTAGCAACTTCTCATTTGTTAAGGGATGAATAGAATTCAGAATCTTTGTGAGAAAATGGTTAGAAATATAAACTGATGACAACCTTGATTTCTAACCTGGTCAGTCCATATCAAGTTGGTTGTATGGGATCTGTTCCGTAATAAGTAGATGGTGGGTAGAAGGAGATAAGGAGATTTTAAGAGATTTTAATCATGTCAAAACAATGATTTTAAAGTTACACCGGCTAAAATCACCTCTTGAAGCTAATTGTTCAAGAAAAATTCACATTGGCCACACTAATTCTCCTGCAACGCACAACATCACTAGCAAGTTAACCCGTACATTTGAACGACGCTCCAGCTTAAAGGCATTCCATTTCAACCTCAACATTCATCAACAAACCAGCCATAAGAAGATTTATAACCGAGAAAAATACTCTTGCACCAAGTCCCATTTGTATCTGGTCAATACTTCCCGTTTGGATCATACCACAAGTCTTGTCGTGAAAATCAGTTTGGTGGAAATGGACCAATTGATGTTGTATGATTTGGACCTCCTCTAGGCTAGAAAGGGAAACCAAAAAGAAAAAAAAATCTAGATCATCCACGATTTGGAATGTTCACACAAAAAAAATCACCTAAGCGTCAACTTATCAAAATAGATCAAATCTCATTTGCTATCTAACTCAGCATAAAACGTAGGGCCCCACATCGTAAAAGCATCCCCAAGGCTTCTAGAAGATCCCGAATGCGTAAACCAAGTTGTTGTACTTGGCCAAGGCGCTTTAAACCCCAACGGCCATATTCCTGCTCATCTTTGCAATATTCTTCTTTTCTATTTCAATAATTTTATGACCATTGTATTTACTTTCTTGAGATTATAAAAGCTCTTCTCCCTTGTAGCTGAAAGAGATGCCATTATTAAGTAATAAAAAACTTTCTTTTGAATGTAGTTTTTACATTCGGTTTTCTTTTCGATTTCTCTTAAATATTATGCGTAGAGTTCCTCTTACTTAATAATTGATTAGGTTTTATCTTTCTAATGTGGAGAGTCCCAAAGAAAGCCAAGTACCATCACATTTCATTGATCCACTCACTCTGCCAAAGCTTCGTTGAGCCGAGAGACCAGACACCATATTGGATCTTACATCATTGGTATCAGAGATTAAAATCTTCTATCCGAGGTTGTGTTCATTCAACTTTCTCTTTTTTTGCATTTGTTTCTTTTCATAATTCAAAGAAAAATATAAAAACAAATTAATTCCTTCGAGTTCATTTTATACTTATAATATATAGTCTTTCTCTTTGTTAATTTCATTTCAGTCATCAATTATGTTGCTGTTTTTAGTTATTAAACTCTCTAAAAATCTGAAAACAAATTTATCGTTGTTAGTTTATTTTGTTACTAAAAGAAAAAAATATCTTGTTTTTTTGAATCTTTTTCAGGCAGCTACTAAAATTTTGTACAATCTTGTGATAGGTAGCATGTGAGACATGCCCCTTAACCCACTTATGGTCATGATGCAAATGTTCACAATCTTTCAAATCGAAGCATATGATCTTACGGTTGGAGTAAAATATAGTAAGTGTGGGTGAGCGAATTGGCCGTTTGGAAGGGCCAATATCCAACGGCCAAAGAGGACAAAACAAAGTTGGTTAAAAAGATGAGAACATTTCTACCATGTAGGAAGGACATGCCACATGATTGGAATAAAGCACATGACCCGCAGTCGTACCAAACACATTTCTGGAAGTATTCTATCAATCAGAACTAGCCGCAAGGAGGTATGCAAAGTCAAAGACCCTATGACTTGAAAATAACTCCAGCTACTTTTGGTGGAAAGGTAGATTCATCCACCTAACTTGATTGGAAAAGACGAATGGAATACATATATGAATGTTACAATTATCCAGAGCCATGAAAAGTCACCTTTGCAGCTGCCCAACTCACGGACCATGCACTTGCTTGGTGGGACAGAGAGATGGCTGTAAAAAAACATTATAGACTTGAATCACTCAACTCTTGGATGGAAATGAAAAAGCTACTAAGGCGGAGGTGTGTATCTCCACGTTATCACCGAGAGCTCCAAAAACAGTTTACAAAGTTGTACCAAGACCAAAAGACGATAGAAGAATACTATGATGAATTTGAGATCCTAAAGAATTGGCTAGAATTAGAAAAGACCGAAAAAACCCTCATGTCACATTTCATAAAAGGTCTTAATAATCGGATTGCTAGAAAGGTGGAAAGGCAGCCATACTACCAACTACACTAGTTGTTGCACCCTGCCATTTAAGTGTAGCAAAAAATAAAGAAGAAGACCTCTATTACCCAAAAGTTGAAGCCCAATGCCCCCATTACCTTGGTGCACAACACCTACACCCATTGAAAGAGAGAAGTCCATAGAAATTAGTCGTGGTTCAAGAGAAAAATAGTTGAACCCTTTAGAGATACACGCCAAGAGCAAGGTAAGTCCTCTATCACTTACCACATTCGTGAAATAACATGTTATAGGTGCAAAGGTGTGGACACATCTCATGTGACTGTACAAATCCGAGAGTCATGGTAATGTTATCATCCGGTGACTACAAGTCTCATGATGAAGAAGAAACAGAGATCCTTGAAGAAACCATTGAGTATGCTGATGAAGGCAAGTCTCTAGTCATCCTAAAAGCCTTCTAAACACTCAAGTGGTTGTATAAGACACCAAGCAAAGAGAGAACCTCTTTCACATCCGTTGTTCCATGAAAGATAAGGTATGTGATCTTATCATTGAGAATGGTTCTTGTACTAATATTGCAAGTTTCTTGATGGTTGAAAAGAAAGGTATCACCACCACAAACCATCCTAGACAATACAAGCTAAAATAGCTGATGATAAGGAAGAACTCAATATGTCAAGACAAGTTTTCAATCAGCCAATACCAAGATGAAGTGTGCGATGTGGCACCCATGCAAGTTGGCCATATCATTTCAGGAAGACTTTGACAATTTGACCGTAATGTATCACACAATGGGAGGATAAAAAATACTCCTTTAACTTCAATAATCGTACGGTCAAATCTGTCCTATTAGACCATTCCAAAGTCCGTGTGATGCAAGCTAAGGCTAAAGAGAAAAAATGGGTCAAGGTAAGTCTTTTCTTAGAGAAATATGATCAAACACATTATTTAGAGCACATAACACGTCTGATCTTATCGAAAGTGTCACATGCAATTACAGAGGAACCTATAACCGAAGAGCTCATCAACCAGAAAATCAAGGCATCAACTTGAGTACATTAAATCCAAAAGAATAAGATGCCAATAATGCAATAGTTTGGCTATATCTACTCCATGCTAATCAAAGAAGCCCCACGGTCATGCCATGATCAAAGAGCCATAACCAAAGGCCAAACCAACACCAAGGTAAGATATTTGAACAATACACGGAATACAAATCCAACTTATTTATTTTAGTACATAATATATGGTTTCAAGGTCAAAATCTTTTTAAGAGGGAGGGTATGATGAGGATCTCGATCCTAACCCTGTCGACCCACGCCAAGCTAGTCGTATCAAAGCTGTTCTTTAACAAGTAGACGGCAGGCCAAAGGAGATCAAGTAGATTTTAGGAGATTTCAATAATGCAAAAACAAGGAACTTGGAGTTGCAGCGACCAAATCACCTTTTGGAGTTAACTGCCCAAGAAGAATTCACAGGCCGCACCAATTCTCAAACGGCACAAAACACCACTAATGGGCCAACCCGCGCACTTGAGCGATATCCCAACTTTAAGACATTCCATTCCAGTCTCAAAGTTCATCAACAGACCAACTATACGAAGATTTATAGCTGAGGAAAAAAACCCCTACACCAAGCCCCATTTGAAGCTGGCCGAGATTCTCCGTTTGGAACGTACCACGAGTTTTTTCTTTCAAATCAGTTTGGTGGCAATGGACCAATTGAAGTTTCATGATTTAGATCTCCTCTAGGCGACAAAGGAAGACCAAAAAGGAGAAAATCAAGCTCATCCATGAGTTGGAGTGTTCACACTAAAAAAACACCTAAACATCAACTTACCAAAAATGAATCATATCACACTTGTCACCTATTTCAGCATAAAATGTGTGCCTCAGATGTAAGAAATGTTCTCCAAGGCTTCTAGAAGAGTTAGCATGGCCAAGCCAAGTTTTCTTACTTGGCCAAGTTACTTTAAACCCAACGGCCATATTCTTCTTTACAATATTCTTCTTTCTTTTTCATTTATTTTATGATTGCTGTATTTATTTTCTTGAGCTTATAAAATCTCATCTCCCTTGTAGTTAAAAGGTGTGCTATTATTCAGTAATAAACATTTTTTTGAATCAAAAACTTTATGCCTTTTGCATTTGATTTTTTTGTCGATTTTTCTAAAGTATTGTGTATAGAGTTTCTCTTGCTTAAGAATCGATTGAGTCTTATCTTTCTAGTGGGTGGAGTCCTCCAAGAAAACCAAGTCTCATTCCTATCTTGCCTCGTCCTAATCCATCTCCGACCTAAGTGTGATTACACTTCATTGATCCATCCATTCCGACAAAACCTCGTTGAGCTAACATGCCATTATTTGTAGGCATCATATTGTGTCTTACATCACAACTCTGCAAGTATCAAAGAATACTTTTATGGGAGGGATGCTAGATCTCCAACCATAGACTAAGAGTTGTCATTTGGTTTTAAAAAAATGTCTACAATCCCTATGGTAAATTGGAAAATTTGTTTACATCTTCATGTAATATATAGGTTGATGTCAATAACCCTATCAAGTTAATACGTTTACAGTTTCAAACTTGGTATATCCACACCAAGTTTGTGGAGGAATATTAAACGCAATCTAAGACAATACTAACAAAGCGTAAAATATTAACAATCATGTGAATCTAGTGTTCCTAGTGAGATATATAAGGTTTCTCTAGAAATCTGGTCAAGCTCCTCAATGCAAAGAAAAGAGGACCTGGGCTTTAACCGATTCGGAAATGGAAAGGGAAATTATCGAGAATAACACATACTAGATTCATAATGACGCTAAGCGTGGAGAAAAATATTCGTAAATTATATTTTATTAGTAAATATAAATTAAATATTTATATAATTTTAAATTTTATTTAAAATTAATTTTAACATTAATTTTTGTATATACAAATTAAGAAAAGAAAAATAATTATTTTTTATGAATTTGATAGTATTTGTTTTGTTAATTTAATAAAATATATTAATTTTCTGACCAAATTAATAACAATGATATAATTGTAATTATTCGAATAAATTAAACTCATTTATATATTTATTTGAAATTTACTGTAGTGATGACACGTTAGCATGATATTTCTGTTAATAACACATCAGAATAAGGTTATATTTTTAAAAAAAAATTTCAAATAATATATTAGGGATTATGGTAGTAACTTAAATCTATTTATATTTCTTTAAATTATTTATAAATTAACGTATAAAAAATTTAAATAAATAAAAATTATTATTATTGCAAATGTAATAGTATGTTTGGGTTAGTTGAATAAATTATATTTATTCTCTAACCAAATTAATATCAGTGGCATGCATTGTAATTGTTTTAGTAACTTAAACCCTTTTATATATTTAATCTGAAACTCGTTGTGGTGTTTACACATCATCATTTCATTTTTGTTATTAACACGTTAGGATAAGGTCACATTGGTAAAAAGTTTTTCAAATAATATATTAGAGATTCACTCGGTAATGATTACACTAGCATTCTTACAAAGTCATTTACTAAAATAAATTAAATTTTTGTGAATAAAATTATGTAAATCAATCAAATTTTTGTTATTAACACGTATGTCATTCAAAAAAAGATTAAAAACATTTTTTAACAAAATTATGTCTTTTCTTGTATAATTATTTCTTTATATTCCATTTCAACGACTAAACTCATTTTTCATAAAAAATAAAATTTGCGATTTTTCTGGCGATTTTTTATCTCAGGTTTCTTTTTCCCTATTTCATCTTATTTTTCTCTATTTCATCCGCCTCATTTTTATTTGGGGGAATTGGTAAAAATAACCTAAAACTTGATTTCAAATGCAAGTTTGACAATTTACATTTTTTTTTGCAAACCTAACCTATGAGGGTGGAGAAATTACTGAACACTCCTTTGGTCTAAAAAATAATGTCGAAATGTTAATTACGTTTCAGTCCTTGCGTGCTTTTTTGTTATCAAAGCAGACTTCTCGGAGAAGTCTGCTTTGGTAGGAAAAACAGTTTATTCCGGCTGAAGCAGACTTCTCTGAGAAGTCTGCTTTGGTGAGAAAAACAGTTTATTCCGGTTGAAGCAGACTTCTCGGAGAAGTCTGCTTTGGTGAGAAAAACAGTTTATTTCGGTTGAAGCAGACTTCTCCGAGAAGTCTGCTTTGGTGAGAAAAACAGTTTATTCCGGCTGAAGTCTGCTTTGTAAATAAATTACCTAAATTAAATAAAAATTTTGAAATATTTAAAAAAAAATTAAAATTGCTATTAACATAGTTTATATACATATCAAAAACACATAAAAGTTATAATGAATTCAAAAATAAGGAGATTGAATTCGATCTAATGGTATAAAATATTTGCTAGTTTTTGTTGTTATGTGTTGTGGGTTAATAGTTGATGTTTGTGTAGAGAATTCATACTAGAATTTGAAATAACATGTGATAAATTTGAAAATTTAGATTTACAAATTTTTAAAAGAAAATTATTTGAGTTTTGCATTTACTTAACTATCTTCAACATATTCATCCAATTTTTTAACAAAACTTTTGCACATTTAGTGAATCTTATTATTTAGGGTTTAGGGTTACGCAGACTTCTCGAGATGTTGTCGTAGATTTAACAAAGCAGATTTCTCGAGAAGTCTGCACAAACCGGAAATTAAATGTAACTAAACCGGTTTTTTTCAATTTAGAGTTTAGGGTAATGTAAAAATACGAAGCAGACTTCGAGTCTGCTTCAGCCGGAATAAACTATTTTTTTCACTAAAGCAGACTTCTCGAGAAGTCTTCGAGATTTATTCCTATTAAAGCAGACTTCTCGGAGAAGTCTGCTTCAGCGGGAATAAACTTCGAAGACTTCGAGAAGTCTGCGCAAACCGGAAATTGACAGTTTTTAACCTAACCAAATTTAACTCTCCATATATAAAGAAGGTAACCCTAAAATTTTATCATAATTTCATCTCCAAAAAAAAAACGTGGGAGCCTCCATCCTCCAAAAATGACTACAAGGTAAATTTTCTCTTCTTCTCGTTTTACCTCCCCTCTTTTCTTTTCTTCTTCTCTTCCCATGTTCTTTGTCATCTTGTTATTTTGTAGATCTGGAAAAAAATCATGAGATATGAAAAAAGTAAGTTTTTTTTGTTTATATGGTTTTGGGTTTGTGATTTTAGAATATTTTTATTGTTTAGATATTTTGTTATTTTTATAACACTCTTTCTCGTCTTATAGTGTTGTAGATCTGGAATAAGAAGTGAAGAGATCTAAAAACGTAAGCTTGTTGCTTTTATTAGTTTTTAAGTTTTTCGTAGTTTTTGTGATTTTTGTTGTTTTTGTTATTTTCTTAAGTTTTTTCCTATATTTTTATCTCATTTCTCATCTTGTATTGTTGTAGATCTAAAAAAGGAAGTCACGAGATCTAAAGATGTAAGTTTGTTATTTTTACTAGTGGTTACGTTTTTCATCGTTTTGGAGATTTTGTTTTTTTTTTTGTTTTCTTAATTTTTTTCTTATATTCTTATCTTATTTTCAATTTTCTATTGTTGTAGATCTAGAAAAAAGATTTACAAAAACTAATTTTGTTGTTTTACTAGATTTTTAAAGTGATTTTTAATAGTTTTTAAATTTTTATATGGTTTTTTAAGATTTTCAATAGATGTTTGAGATTTATGGTGGTTTTATAGGTTTTTGTTGTTGTTTTTGAGTTTTCTTCTTACGTTTTGAATTTGACACTCATTTTTGAATTAATGGATTTTCGTGTTGCAGACTTCATTACAGGTTTGTAGATTTCAGTTGCAGACTTCAGTTGCGGAGTTCTTATATTCTTATCTTATTTCTCATTTTTTTGTTGTAGCTCTGGAAAAAGATTCACAAAAAGTAATATTGTTGTTTTAATTGTTTTTAAAGTAATTTTTAATGGTTTTTAAAATTTTAGATGGTTTTTTTAAGATTTTCAATAGATGTTTGAAATTCTCCTTGAAATTTATGGTGGTTTTACGGTTTTTGTGGATGTTTTTGAGTTTTTTTCTTACGTTTTGAATTTGACTTTGGTTTTTGAATCAATAGATTTTCGTGTTGCAGACTTCATTACAGGTTGTAGACTTCATTACAGGTTACAGACTTCAGTTGCAGACTTCACAACACGTTTTTATTACAAATGCAGACTTCACTTGCAGACTTCATTAATAATTGCAGACTTCGTTTGTATTTTTGGTCATATTTTAAATGAGTTTTTTGTCAACTTTATTGTACCTATCACTAGCTCTCATCACTCCACCTTATTAGTCAGTTTTCAATCAACTTTTTCAGAATTATAATAAACTATTAGTTGTATGTCAATCACTTTTCAATCAGCTCAAATCAAATCATACTTATAAAATTACAAAATGACAACCATTAAAAACACAAATATTAGTATAAATTTTCATAAATACTTTTATACATAGTTAAGGACTTAGTGCATATTTAAGATACTTAATGCATACTTCCTAATAACAAGAAAGAACAAGAACTTAAAGATATGTATAAACAATTCTATCAAAATACTAAGTTAACAGGATAGTGTTGGATGTTTTTGTAAAACAACATCGATAACATTGTGTCTTCAAATTAATTGAATTGATTGGTTACATGTTTCAGAAACTATATACTTATATCGGCAAACTTTGTTGTATAAATCTCGCAGACTTCTTTGCAGACTTCTCGGCAGGCTTCTTTGCAGACTTCTCAGCAAACTTTGTACTTTGTCCTTACTCGTAACTTAATTTTCTGAGATACTCAATACTAAAACTGAATTTATTCATCTTTTACTTTACCTTAAAGAATGTAATCCTCAGCATTCGAGTAAACTTTATTCTCATCTTCATCAACAAAGTAATCATCATCCTCAATTACAAATATTTTTCCTCCTCCTATATTATCCACAGAAAAATTCCAAGTCTCTGTAATAGTCCACTCCCCACAAACAACAACGATTTAGACCATTATCTGCGGTAAAAAATTAATGAATTTGATTAGATCATTGTACACATACTAAATTTTTTCACTCAAGTAGACTTCTCGGAGAAGTCTGCTTTGATCGGAATAAACTGTTTTTCTCACCAAAGCAGACTTCTCCGAGAAGTCTACGACGTTTATTCTGATCAAAGCAGACTTCTCGGAGAAGTCTGTTTTGATAGGAATAAAAATTGCTTTGGCGAGAAAAACAGTTTATTCCTATCAAAGCAGACTTCTCCGAGAAGTCTGCGATGTTTATTCCGATCAAAGCAGACTTCTCGGAGAAGTCTGCTTTGATAGAAATAAAATGTTTTTCTCGCCAAAGCAGAATTCTCGTAGTCTGCGACGTTTATTCCTATCAAAGCAGACTTCTCCGAGAAGTCTGCTTTGATCGGAATAAACGTCGCAGACTTTTCTTCTCGGAGAAGTCTGCTTTGATAGGAATAAAAATTGCTTTGGCGAGAAAACAGTTTATTCCTATCAAAGCAGACTTCTCCGAGAAGTCTGCGAGGTTTATTCCGATCAAAGCAGACTTCTCCGAGAAGTCTGCTTTGATAGGAATAAAATGTTTTTGTCACCAAAGCAAACTTCTCGCAGTCTGCGACGTTTATTCCTATCAAAGCAGACTTCTCGGAGAAGTCTGCTTTGATAGGAATAAAAATTGCTTTAGCGAGAAAAACAGTTTATTCCTATCAAAGCAGACTTTTCCGAGAAGTCTGCGACGTTTATTCCGATCAAAGCAGACTTCTCGGAGAAGTCTGCTTTGATAGGAATAAAATGTTTTTCTCGCCAAAGCAGACTTCTCGGAAAAGTCTTCTTTGATCGGAATAAACGTCGCAGACTTCTCGGAGAAGTCTGCTTTGATAGGAATAAAATGTTTTCTCGCCAAAGCAGACTTCTCTGAGAAGTCTGCTTTGATAGGAATAAAATGTTTTTCTCGCCAAAGCGAGAAGTCTGCTTTGATAGGAATAAACGTCGCAAACTTCTCTGAGAAGTCTGCTTTGATAGGAATAAAATGTTTTTTCCCAACAACCACGATAATGATGGTTGTATGCATTGAAAAAGATGGCATTTTCGTAATATTTTTGAAAAATTTGTTCATAATGGTTTTTGTGTTGTTTTTTTTTAAGTTAATGGCAAAGTTGTAAATAAAGTTATTGTTGAAGGATAAAATAGAGATAGAAAATTAGTTTTGCAAAAATAAGTTTAAATTGTCAAACTTGCAATTGAAGACAAATTTTAGGTCAATTTTACAAATGCCCCTTTTTATTTTCTGTTCATCTTCCCTGTTTTGTTCATCATATGCTCTTTTTTTTCCTCGTATTTCGTCTTCCATTTTTGTCTTCTCCATCTGTGTTTCGTCTTCCCTGTTCGTTCGTCGTCGCGTTCGCCTTCTTGTTTATCGTGTTTCGTTTGCCGTGGCGTTTCATCTTCTCTGTTATTTTTCGTGTTTGTTGTCGTCTCAGCCAACTCTGTCGCTGTCGTCTCAGCCAACTCTGTCGCTGTCGTCTCAGCCAACTCTGTCGCTGTCGTCTCATCCCAGCTCCATCATCGTTGTCGTAAAAGTTAGACTTTACTATCGTATGGTTTCTTTTCTATCATGTAAAATCAAAACAGAAGAACCAACGAAGAAGATTTATTTGAATATAATGATAGATTTATTTGATTATAGTGGTAGATTTATATAATAATTATGGCATATTTATTTGACTGCAGTGGTAGATTTACTGACTAGTGATGACATATGATTACAGAATTGTTGAATAATGATGGCAAACATTAATGGCATGTTTATTTGACTATGGTGAGAGATTTATTGAATAATTATGATAGATTTATTTAACTATAGTGACAGATTTTATCAAATAATAATGAGATTTATTGGTTATTTATTGAATAATGGTGTAAAATTTGTTTGATTATTATGGAAATTTTGTTTGAATATTGATGGTAGATTTATTTGATTATAGTGGCAAATTTATTGAACAATTGTTTTCATTCAAATGTTTTAATATAGTTTTTTCAGTGTTTTTGGTTAGATATAGTTTCAAAAAGAAAAAAAAAACTAGAGATTTAATTATTTAACCACAACATACTTATGATTTAAATAGCAGATTTAATGTTTGCACACTTATTGCCTATTAAAGGCAAAATTGTTACTTGTTCTTGGTAGGTTATTTTTATGAGTATTGTATCACTTACAAATTTATTTAATTTTATATCCTAAACTATATATTCGTCCAATCAAAATTGCAGTCACAATACACATATCTTACGAGAACATTAGAAATAAAATTTTGATCATCGTAACACTTATTGTTAAAAAAGTGTAAATCGTGAACTCTAACCATATCGTACTACTTCATTTCAAACTATTTTCAATATGTCCTAAAAAACAAAGCCTAAAACGTATGAACTTATTGTAATCTATTAATTCTGGTTATTGTTTCTTGTTAAATGTAATTATGAAACAAAATTGCATACATATCACAATGTAAAATATCATATCCTAAAATCTAAACTTTATTATAATAACACTTATGACCATCTATTTTTTTCAAAAATTTATTTACCACAAACAATACCTATGTCATCTATAGAAAATATTGGTAGAAGAAAAGATTGTTTATAAGAGAAATGAAGAAAAAATGAGTTAAAAATCTATGTTGTTGAGATTAACTGAATAGCATGTTGGTTATTACTAGCAAATTTATTTTGTAGAACTGACAAACTTATTTTTATCAGCATTATATCGTTAGCAGTCTTATTTATTTATATACTCTAAACACTAAAAAATATATTTCTCAAATTATATATTTTATTATTTATAAATCATAGTAACATTAATAAGTCACTAGTAACAAAATTTTAATCATCCTAAATATTACTGTTAATAACGCACAAACTATTAGTGTAAGCTCATATCTTACTATTTATTTTCAAGCTACTTTCCATACACTATAAAGAGTAAAATCTATATTGTATAAACTTACACTCAAAATCTATTAATTTCTATTACTATTTAGTTATATTATGTTAAACGTAATTATAACAGAAAATGACGTACATCTCATACTGTAAAATAGTATTTACAAAGCTTAAACTCTATTATAGCATATATTTTTTTGTTAAGTAACAGTAATTATATTTCCTAAACCATAAATTCTATTATGAAAGACATATAAACATAATTTATCTTATAATAAAGTTGTATTATGTTTAACAAATACAATCAAAATGTTGCAAAACATCAACTTAGTTATCGAGTCTTACATGTTTCATAATTATGTTCAACTTCTTTATGAGATTATTTTATAAGATATGGATAAGATACTATTTATGAAATATGAATAAGAGATTATTTATGAGATACGAAAAAAAATTATTTATGAGAATGAAGACGAAGATGAGTGAAAAACGATGTCTTCAAGTTCAACTAAATACTTGATGTTGTCGATGTAGACAAGTGGTATGGCAGGTAACCATATAATCACCATATATATTTTTAAAAATAGGTAAAGTCAACAATTAATTAGTTAATAAATCTGTCATCAAATTGATAAAAAAAATATTTGTTATATCGTGTTATGAAAATGAGTAATTCCAAACTGCTGGTAAATATAAAATCATAAAAAATTATTATAGTTATAGGTAAATTTGTTGGCTCAATTTTATATAAATTTATTATGTCACTATTAAAAAGTTGCCAAGTCACATATGTTAATTTAGTAATTATTTTTAAAAAATTTTATAGTAAATTTATTATTTATTGTAAATCTACCATAACTAAGACTTAGAAAAATAAATGTGTGAAGTTCTATTTTAATAAATCTACTCTATTCTCAATATAGGTCTATAGATTAAATAAATCTGTAGACTAAATAAATTTGTAATAATTGCAAACAACTTTGTCGTACAAAATCTATCACATATTTAATAAATGTCATAGACTTAATAAATTTGTTGCACACTTAATAAATTTCCGAGATACTATTGTCATTATTATATAAAAAAGTGACGCAAATTTTTCATGAAGTATTCATGTGTATGTTTTTTAAATTCGATAGTATTTTTATAATAAATGTGCATTTTTGCTAACATATTAAAAAAAATTAATAATATTTTTATAATAAAAACTGTGAAAAATATTTTAGATACATAAAATAGTTTAGTAATTAAAGTAACTAAATGTAGTTTTCGTGTGATATGTAGAAGTATGAAAAATAGAGCTAAATAAGAAAAAAGAAGCTGGGATATTTGGAATGCTGAACAAAAAAGAAAGATGATATATTTTCAAGATGCATGGATCTATGAGAATGGAAATAGCATATTAGGGTTTCTGGTGAAACATATATATGCAGTGATAGAGGACATGTCGTCCTCTAGGATTTCTAGAGAGAGAAAACCTCGTGACAGAGAGAATGTGTGAGTTGGGTGAGAGAAAACCGAGTGTCACACAGCTGCTGCTGTGTCAATGAGTTTTTGGGTAGAGTTAAGAATTGGTCAGTCTCAAAAAAGTGTAATCTTGTGTCAATCTGATTAGACATAACTAATAGAGTTCTGTTTAAGTGATTCCAACCCAAGGTGAGTGAAAAACGGGTGTAACACAACTGCTGGTGTGTCAGCGGGTTTGTGGGTAGATTTTAGGAATTGGTCAGTCGCAAGAGAGTGTAATCTTGTGTCAATCTGATTAAAAAAACTGTGAGAGTTTTGTTTAAATGATTCATATTTGAATAAAGTATAGTTTTGTGAAACATCTCTCTATTCATTCCAGTTCATTAGTATTCTGGTTTTTTAATTGGTATCAGAGCGAGTCACCTCAGTTAGATTCGGTAATCTATAGCACATGTTGAGGTCCTGGATTAACCATGGATACTATGAAAGAATTCATTGTTGTCCAGAAACCAGTTGTATTGGATGAAGGGAATTTTATTCATTGGAAATCACAGATGAGGCACCTGATTCGTGGGATACACGAGGATGCGTGGACAGCGGTCATAAATGGATGGGAGGAACCCTACATGATATCAGATGACAAGCTGAAAATTCCCAAACCCAAGGAGAGATGGACAGAAGCAGAAAAAGCAGCATCAAAATTCAACTCGAAAGCTATAACGGTAATCTTCTCAGCAGTAGATATTAATCAATTTAAATTGATACAGGGTTGTGAATCAGCTAAGGAGGCATGGGACACTCTAGTGAATCACTTTGAAGGAGACACAAGCGTTAGACGCACTCGAATTGATCATCTAGCCTCTCGATTTGAGAATCTAAGGATGGAAAAGGATGAATCAATCGCAAGTTTCACCTCTAAGTTAAGTGCTTTGGCGAATGAGGCAAGTGTTTTGGGTAAAAAATACAAAGAAAAGAAGTTTGTCAAAAAGTTACTGCCGTGTTTGCCACCAAAGTTTGCACCACACAAGGCGGTTCTGAAAATTGCTATGAACACTGATGAGATGAGATTTGATGAGCTTGCAGGTATGTTAAACGCAGAGGAAATGGAGGCAGCAGCGAGCGATGTGGTTCAGCCCAAAGGGGCGTTCACTGCAAATCATGAAGATGAAAGGGTCAAAAAAATTGAAGAAAACATGAGTCTCATGGCGCGGAACTTCAACAAAATGTTGAGAAGAGTTGAAAAGGGACAGAATCATACTTTTGACAGATTTCAGAAGACTGAAACGGACCGAACAAGAAACAAGCCATCTAGATTTGACAGTGAAAAGTTTGGGAGAAAGAAATAGCTACAATGTCACGAGTGTGAAGGCTTTAGTCACTTCAAGAATGAGTGTCTTTTGGCTAAGATTAAGGAGACTCGTTGCTCTGAATGTAAGGGAATTGGTCACTCTAGGAATGAGTGTCCAAGCGATCAGAAACGCAAAGAGAAATCCTTCCTTGTTTTTAGTGATGATGAATCGGATAGTGAGGATGATGAAACATCAATATTGAACTTTGTAGCTTTTGCCGCTGTGAAGGAGAATAGCTCAACGGATGAAGAATCAATGGAAGACAGTGATTCTAAAGATGAAGTTGAATTCGATGCTCAAGCCAAATACAAGAAACTGTATGACAATTAGGTGAACTTGAGTACCAAAAATCTGCAGCTCTTAAAGGATAAAGCACTTCTGAAAGCCAAGCTGAACATATTTGAATTGGATGATAGCAACTCTATGCCCACCGAATCAAGAAAAGAAGAGCTAATTATGACCAAGAATGAGGAGCAGAAACTTCTCGATCTTGAGAGGAACAAACGTCTAGAACTTGAAGAAAAGGTAAAGAGATTAACTACACTTTATACTCAGGCACAAGAGAAAACTCAATCACTAGAAAACCAGCTCAATGACAACTACAGGAGGATTCGTATGCTGAATTCAGGATCACAAAGTCTCAAGAAAATCCTATCATTAGGATAACCAGCAAAGGCAAATTGGGGATTAGGTTATCTTGGGAACATGCAGTCAATGGTATCATGTCAATCAATGGTTTCAAATGATGTGAATGGAGTTAAATTTGTTCCAGCCAGTGAAACTGCTCAAGAAGTGATACAAGAAAAGTCAGGTAGCATTGCATGTCAACCAGATCTAAAGGTTCGATCATTGAATCCAAGAGGATGTTATCACTGCGGTCGTCTTGGCCATAAAAAGATATCCTGTCGATTGATGCGTACAAAGATCAAACAAGCGTGGAGTAGGTCAGAAGTGTATCCAGAACCCAAGAGTTATGGAAAAGTATGGATCGTCAAAAATTATACAGGTCTGAGTTCTGTGTTACACACAAAACAAGAGGTGTTACACACGGACAAGTCTATAATAAAGGAGGGACAAACTAACTGCAATGTTGCGTATACTTCATCTGAAGGAACTCGTTCAGACCTTTGGTACTTTGACAGCGGGTGCTCACGTCATATGACTGGTAACTAAGAAACATTGAAGGTTTATTCTGCTGTAAAGGGTGGTTGTGTAACATTTGGTGATGGTGGAAAGGGGAAAATTAGGGGAGTTAGAAATATAGAAGAAGGTAATCAACCTCAGCTGATGAAGGTTTATTATGTTGAAGGGTTAAAGGCCAACCTGATTAGCATAAGTCAATTGTGTGATGATGGGATGAAAGTTTTTTTTGATCAAACCAACTGTCACGTGCTTGATAAATCCGGCAATCAAGTACTCATGGGGATTAGAGCAGAGAACAATTGTTATATGTAGAGTGAACTGAATCAATGCATGTCTGCAAGAGAATCACAGTTGGATTTATGGCCTCGTAAACTTGGTCACATGAATATGTATGGTTTTAGCATGGTTGCAGGTGCTGAAGTAGTTCGGGGAGTGCCAAAACTAGAAGAAATAATCACTACAACGTGTGAAGCATGCAGTAAGGGAAAGCAAATTAAGGTTCAAATCAGTTGGTAAAATCTACACTAAGCGAATCTTGGAGTTAGTGCATATGGATCTGATGGGATCTGTGCAGACAGAGAGTATTGCAGGACGCATATATATCCTTATTCTTGTTGATGATTATTCGAGATATACATGGGAAATTCAATTCAAAACAGAAAAGGGAGGGATAGTGCAAATCCGTAGTGACTATGGGGGAGAATTCCAAAATGAAACATTGGAAACCTTTGGTCAAAATCAGGGAATTAGGCATCAATACTTTGCTCCAAGAACACCTCAGTAAAATAGAGTTGTGGAACGCAAGAATAGAACCTTGCAGGAAATGGCACGAGCAATGATACATGGGAATAATGTCTCTCCAAGCTTCTGGGCTGAAGCTATCAGTACTGCGTACATCATAAACCATGTGGATCAGGAGCATCTTGGTAAATTCGACTCTAGGAGCGATGTAGGCATGTTTCTGGGTTATTGTACTAATAGTATGGCGTTTCGGTGTTATAACAGTAGAATTAGAACTGTTGCAGATTATGTGAATGTGGTTTTTGATGATACCATGAGTTTCAACAGTGAGGAAGTTGTTCGCAAAAATGTGTTCTTAGAGATAAACTCGTCTCATTGTGTTACACAGGCACCAGTAAGTGATGAAATTGATGATCAGTTGGAAAATGACAGCGAAAATGTCATTGATTTAAGTATAAAAAAGTACAGGTTAACCGCAATCACTCCTCTAATGACGTCATAGGAGATATATTTGATTCTAGGCAAACGCGCCACAAGGAGATCAATTTCAGGGAAATGGTTAAACGGGTGTGTTTCATATCACATAGTGAACCAAAAGATGTTGGAGAAGCACTTCAGGATGAGTTTTGGGTTGAGGCTATGCATAAAGAATTGAAACAGTATGAACGTTTGTATCGAGGAATGATTGGGAATCTGTTGTATCTTACAACAAGCAGACCCGATTTGTGTTTCAGTGTAGAACTGTGTGCACGTTACCAAATATTTCCTCGAGTCTCTCACATGATGGCGGTGATGAGAATTATAAAATATGTCAAAGGTACCGTAGACTATGGCCTCATTTTTTATAAGGACACTAACTTGAATCTTGCAGGATATTATGACGCTGATTGGGCTGGAAGCTTAGATGATTGGAAGAGTACTTCAGGAGTATGCCTTTTCCTAGGTAATAATCTTATATCTTGGCATAGTAAAAACCAAAATTGTGTGTCGTTTTCTACTGTAGAGGCTGAATATATTACTTTGGGAAGTTGTTGTACCCAATTACTGTGGATGGATCATATGCTAGCCGATTATGGTATGGTTGATCATCCCTTACATGTTTATTATGATAATAAAAATGTCATTGATATTTTAAAGAATCTGGTTCAACAATTTCGCACCAAACATGTTGATATACGTCATCACTTTGTTCGACAATTGGTGGACAACAAGTGTGTGCTCATTCAACATGTTGCCTCAAAGAATCAGTTAGCTGACATTCTCACTAAGGCCCTGGATCTCAATTGCTTTGTGTTATTGCGCAAGTCACTTGGTGTTTCCGAACAGTGACCCCTTGCTGCGCATCAAGGAATTTGGTTTCAGGTTTTTCTTACTCCTTGATAAATGTATTTGTTATAAAACCTCTTGTTGGCACGTCTTTGTAGAGAAAGAGCTGCTTGTCATGGCTGTCTAAAAATAGACATTGTGTCACATTGTGCCTCGCCAGAATGACACTCATATTGGCTTGGGATGCACCACATTCTAATCTGAGCTTGATCACTGTCAGGATGGGCTTACTCATCTATAGTGCACACTTGTTCTCACATATATGTTGCACATTTCAGCGTGTGTTAAACACTGTTGTCTCTTATATATAACAAAAATATTGAATGAAAGGAGCAACAGTTGTGGGGGAGGAGTATAAAAAGAGTATAAAAAAAACTACGAAAGGAATGTGTGGTGTGTCAAAGTAGAATCGTGTGTGACACAACCAACCAAAATGATGGATACTCATTCTGGACTAAGTTGCTACCACACCTTAGGCTGGCTTCGATCACTATCCTGATTGGGCAAAGATAATCTATGTTTTTCAATGCGTTTGGAATGCGGTTGCAACCACAATCCATGCTAAACAAACATGTGACATGTGCAGTCTTTGTATTTGGTTGGTGTAATTGGTTGTACTCATCAAAAGGAGAATAAGTATGTTCTATGGAAGAGACAAGTGACTAGATGGCTTGAAGATGGTCATGACAATGCGTAGACTACTCTATAAAGATTATGGTGTGTGACAGCTACTCAGCTGAGAAATAGCTACCATCATGTGCTGGTAAGTTGCATCGTTTCTTGTTGTTTCTTTTTAAAATGTTGTGGGGAATGCATGGGGCCAAACTACTAGTGTGTGACGGGATTGGTTCTCTTTGATCTATAAGCGTTATGCATCTGATTTTCTTTGGGAGCAACTGTTGGTGTGTAACACAGCCTAGGCACTAGTGTCACACAAGTTCTATGTTACACAACACTTGAGCTGTGTAACACAAGAATCGTAATTGGTACAATCCGGTTCAATTTAAAAAAAAAGCGGTTTCTCACACCTATTTATATACTTCTAATGTTCTTTTTGGTGCGTACACGCAAACCCTAGGCGCCGTCTTCCCTTTTGCGATGCCCTCCACACGGTCGAAGTTGAGGAAGCTCATGGTGGTTCTTAATTTATATTTGTACTATTTATCTTGCTTAAGGGTTTGTGTTTATCTGATTGTGCACACAAGCAGGGGGAGATTATGGCACTGGCCTGGTGATTTCGTGCTTTTATACTAGAACTAATGCTTCTATTGTGTTATGCAACGTTGATGGTATTCAAGCAGTCCACAATTAATCGGGTGTTGTGGATTCTGTTTCGTTTAAAACATAGATTTTAATTCTGACATTTATGTCTTTCATACTTGCAAAGTTTGTTGTGATGTCACATTCAGATAAACAGGGGGAGATTGTAGAAGTATGGAAAGTGGAGCTAAATAAGAAAAAGGAAGCCGGGATATTTGGAATATTGAACAAAAACAAAAGAGGATATATTCTCAAGATGCAAGGATCTGTGAGAATGGAAATCGCATATTAGGGCTTCTGGTGAAGTATATATATGCAGTGATAGAGGACACGTCGTCCTCGAGAGTTTCTAGAGAAAGAAAACCTCGTGACAGAGAGAGTGTGTGAGCTGGGTGAGAGAAAACCGAGTCTCACATAGCTCCTGCTGTGTCAATGAGTTTTTGGGTAGAGTTAGAAATTGATCAGTCTCAAGAGAGTGTAATCTTGTGTCAATCTGATTAGACATAACTCTTAAGTGATTCCAACCCAAGGTGAGTGAAAAATGGGTGTAACACAACTGCTGGTGTGTCAGCGAGTTTGTGGGTAGGTTCTAAGAATTTGTCAGTCGCAAGAGAGTGTAATCTTGTGTCAATCTAATTAAACAAAACTATGAAAATTTTGTTTAAATGATTCCTATTTGAATAAAATATAGTTTTATGAAAAGATTCTCTATTAATTCTAGTTCATTAGTATTATGGTTTTTCAATATAAACAAATATAATAATTAACTGTAATTTTCGCGTTATTATAACAATTCTCCTCGTCAACAAACTTAATAAGATTTCATAAATCTGTGTTTAAGGTTATAATGCAAGTAGTAAAGTAAAAATATGAAGATTTTTATGTAAAGCAGGTAAGTTTGTTCTCTTTCAATTAGTTTGATAAATTTACCGAGTAACGTTATAGTACTTTCGTCGGTTTGAACGTCACGTCATATTAATTACTCGTATTAAACAATGTGTCTTTATTTAGTTCAGTTTAAGCGTTTTTAATGTTTTTGTTTCCATTATTCGGAAAGTTCATATATAAATGCATAAACATTAATAAACTTTAGAAAAAAGATCTTTATTTATGATTCCACTAATATAATTAATTAGTTTTGTAACCACATGGTTTTGTGGACTCCCACTCAGTTCTTCTAATAGACTGTCTTCGTTTGTGATCTTATATAGCCATTAATATGCATTTTTACTAGAATAATTCTTACTGATCTAATTTAAATTGTTTATAGGATTACCATTGCCAAAAGGTCTTTGGTTTAATAGTTCGTATGTGTATAAAAAATTTCCGGAGATACTATGTTCAAATACGAAAAATATTTATAATAGTCATGTTTATTTGTTAGATGTGACTATGGATGTAGCAGATTGTTGTTTATTTATTTTTCGTAGTTATATGCAATCAATCCTTATGGTTAGATGATGCGGTTTACATCACATTTTTTCACTGTTGATTAAAACATAAGTGCGATTAAAAACTTATGATCAATCATAACTGCAACCGCTGGCAATAAACAAACGAACAATATATACTACAGTCACAACCACAGTGTTAACTGCAGGCGCAACCATCAACGGCTGGCAAACGAACAAATCAATATTTTTTTAATCCAATGGCTGACAAACGAACAAGATTAATATTTCTCTAATTTAGTGTCTAACAAATGAACAAAACTAATATTTTTCTAATCCAGCGGTAGTATATGGACGATAAATTTAATAATTTAGATCTCAAAATGTAAATTTATACAAATTCGTGCTCAATTTTTGTTTGGAACTAAAAATGATATTTCTTGAATAGTAAGTGTTGTATTTGTTAGATGATGTGAGGTTCTTAGTATTATGATGTCGGAAATCCCAATCTTTCAAACTCACTAGTAATATACATACCAACGAATTTATATATTTATGGAATTAGTCGGATTCATTCGGATTATCAATGTTATAATAAAAAGTTTAGAGAAAATTCTTTTATTTATCATTCCAATTATAACATAAGCTCAAATCCATCTTAATTAGTTCAATAACTATTTAGCTTAATGATTGATAGCTTTATCGACATAGGAAACTTGAAGCTTCGACACTTTCTTCACAGACAAGGCAGAGAGATTGCAAGCTTTTGGGAGAGGACCCTTTCCTTTGTACGCTTTGCACACTTCCGACACAAATTCTTCAATATTCTGAAAATCTCAAAATGATATATTAATTAATTGATTATAAAAAATTTAAATTAAAAATGAAGTCAATATTATTTCATGAAAACAAAAGTTATACGTTATAGAGTGGCTTGCCGTCGACTGTGACCCATGGTACGTATTCATGCTCTGGTTTCAAACTCAATGTTTGGTTTGCATAGTCAAGTATGAGCTAAAATAACAAAAAGAAAACGAAAACTTGTTATATAATTACGATGTATTATGTATATTATAATTGTTTTTTATGTTAACTTACATTTTTAGAAAGATCACCATTGTAACAATCTTTAATGGCTTTTTCACCTCCATATTTCTTAATACATGATGATTCCCAATTATTTGTGTTCTTTTCAACACACCTTATGAACCAATAATGCATTTTCTGATCGGGCCAAGTATTTATGGCACAAGCTTCAAGAGCATTTAGTTTACATTCTTCTTCACCATGCTTCACATAAAAAAGTCCCAAAACATAATTAATAATAGAATAATATTTTAAAATAATATTTTATAAAAAAATTTAAATATAAAATTTCAAAAATAACACAAATTATTTTATAAAAATATATATTAATTATAGATAAATTATAAATATAAAAAATATTATATTTGAGTTTTTTTATTAGAAAAAAACTTTAAAATATTTTAATATTATATTTGTGTTATTTTGAAAATTTAAACTAAACTGTATTATATGTAGAACAAAAAATGCTATATTTGTCAATTGTTCTTGATAATAACAATTTATAATATGATAAAAATAATTCAAAATATCAACAAGAAAAAGGTGGAAGTTGAAAAGAACCTGGCAAGTGACAGTTAGATCATCGGAGACATGAGCGTTACCGAAAGGAACGAGCTTGAGATCGGCGATTGTGTAGAGATCGGAGTTGAAGATTTTGATTAGATCATCGGCGATGAAACTCTGACAGGATGGACAAAGTGATTCATAGTAAAGATTAAGCTTCACTTTGTTTGATTCTCCAGTTATGAGGTTGTCTGAGAATGTGAACATTAGGGAGTAAGCTAAGAAGAAGAAGAACAAAATCTTGTTTGAAGATGAAGGAGAAGACAAAAAAGCCATTGTTAAAGAAAAATATTTCTTACTTAAGAGTTTGAATTTGAGTGGCTCATCACGAAAGCCTTGTGAAATTTATAGATAAAGCTTTTTACCGTTAGACTGTCACTTGTTTTTTTTTACTTAGTTGGCAACATTTTTCACGTGAGGTCTATTTATTTATTTATTTTGTTTATAGTAATTTTCTTTTTCAATTAGATCACACCGAATTGAATTAATAATTTAATAGTATATTTATATTCACACCATTTGTTAGAAAAATATTCGCATATTATATAATATTATTTATTATTAAATATAAATTAAATATTTATATAATTTTAATTATTTTCAATAATAATTTTTGTGTATATAGATTAAGAAAATAAAAATAATTATTTTTATGAATTTAATAATATTTTTTTATTTTAATAAAAGATATTAATTCTCTTACCAAATTAATAAGAATGACATATATCGTAATTATTATAGTAATTTAAACTCATTTCTATATTTATTTGAAACTCATTCTAATGATAACACGTCACCATGACATTTATGTTAATAACACGTTAAATTAAGATTATTTTATTAAAACAATATTCAAATAATATATTAGGGATTTTTCTATAAAAAATATCAATAATCTAATATTTTCATACGAAAAAAATACAAATGTTTTGTGACATATATAGATCACGTTTTTTAACGGTTACACTATCATTTTTTTACTTTGTTGGTAACATTTTCCAAGTAAAGTCTTTTTGACTTTTTTATCCATAGTAACTTCTTATTTTTTATAATTTGAGTTATAATATTCTGATCTAATAATTTAATATTCTCGTACAAGAAACAAAAAAAAAGAAATAAAATTCTAAATTTTTATGATGCATATAAAAATGGTGTAACCACTTATGCAGTTGCTCTTTCCAAACTTCTATTAATTAGATACTTACAATGGTAATACTCAATTATTTAAATTATAAATAAAAAATATTGTTTTGAACATTTTTTCTAAAGATAGGTTGGTTTTGGAATTTCAAACTTTATTTCAAAAAATAGGCTGTAAACACATTCTTACTTTGCTTGAGATCAAGATTGGCTCTATATTTAAACTTTTCTAAAGTAATTCCTATGCAAGTTGAATATTGGACCATACTAATATAATTATAATATATCTTGAATATTTAGTTTATAATAAAATGTTCATTAATCACTATAACTGTAAATAGATATTAAATTTAAAAGATAAAATTTTGTGGAATTAACTTTCATAAATATTTTTTTTTTAAATTAACCATTTGTTTTGAATGGAATGGAACCAAACATAAATCAACAAAAATCAATTATCATTATACAACTTTGAAGAGCAATCAATGAATTTACTCTATGGCCCTAAGTGATACACAAACAATTGAATTGATGGAATATAGAGTAAATTCATCATCAAAATTGTTAAGGAATATTTCTCTTGAATTTTTGTTAATTTTTTGTGGGATGAGTACGTAGAATAATTATTTCATTCCATTCAAGACAAATGGTTTAATTTTAAAAAATTTATAAATTTTTGATTCAACAATATTTGATCCGTTAAATTTGACATTCATTTGCAATCTATATTCTCATTAATCATATTTCATTAATTTCTTTTAGATCAATTCCATTTTCATCATTTAGAGCCTATAATTATTGATTAGTGAAGATCACATTCTAAGTCTAGATTTAAAATTGTACTTATGCTATATATAGTTATGTTTTTATAAATAGTATAACATAATAACAAATAAAATATAAAATAAACTATGAGTCGGTCGTGATGCATCTTTCAAATTGTAGTATTTGGTTAAACTTTAATTATAATAAGTTCAAGTTGATGTCGTATTTGAACCAAATAAAGATATATTTTTTACCCTTTTTAATATAATGACATTCACGTAAGTTTGATTCAGACCAACTTTCCGTTTCACTGAAAAATAAAAAATTTTAAAGTTTCGGTTAGCAATAAAATTTGCATTCTTCTGACAAGATTAAAAACGTGAGAGAGTAAATCATTATTTACTTTCATTTTTAACATATTTCGAGATAAATGAAGAAAAATACCGTAGATTAGCATTAAATAAAGTTTTAGTGCCAATAATAGCACTCAATTTAAAAACTCACACAAATAGTATTTTAACAAATGAAAAAAACTAAAATATCCATAATTTTAGTCAAGGTTCGATCCCTTTCCCAAGTAAAAATTTTGCTATTTTAATTGCATGAGTGTATATATATTAAATAAAATGTAATATGTTGATTAGCTATAGTATCACATTGGTTACACACTCTTTCTCTACTAATATGTGTCCAAAGTTCGATCTCCCTCCAGAGTTATTATAAACCTTTTGTTATTTTACTTAAAGTATTATATATATATTAAACAAAATATTATATGTTGATTAGTTACATCAGCATATTGGTTACACACTCTTTCTCTTACCCAATTGTCTAAGTTTCGATTTGCATAATTACAATTTTTAGTTTTTTATTTTATTTTATTTAATTATTTTATTTAGGAAACGTTTTCTTAATATTAATAAATTTTTACTTAATTTAGGTTATTAGTCACATTTTATACAGTTTTATAAAAATTTAGGAAGTATCTCTTGCGTTTTAAGAATTCCTTCTTAAAACGTGAAATTAAATGAGTAAGAGTGTGTATTCATCAGATTGTTCCACTTGTTTTCATCAAAAGTGTTTATCCAAAAAACATCAGCAATAGTGTTTATCCAAAAAAACATCAGCAATAATGTTTATCAACAATCACAGATATACGTCATAAACGAAAAC
This sequence comes from Pugionium dolabratum, assembly GCA_018901945.1. Lineage (NCBI taxonomy): Eukaryota > Viridiplantae > Streptophyta > Magnoliopsida > Brassicales > Brassicaceae > Pugionium > Pugionium dolabratum. The sequence goes on from JAEVFF010000589.1 coordinate 90,150, forward strand.
ATCAAAATAAAAATATCCAAACTAAAATTTATCACCAAATTCATGAAAAATGTCAAATGCCAGCTTCGTTCTTATGTCTTCTTTTGCGGCATCATGTAGCTTTGACATAATTTTAATATCTATTGAATGACATTCAATCATTTTGAGCACAAAAAGAGAACAATTTGTATCAGTTTTTGTCATAAAAAAAATATAGTTTTGCACTTCTCTCAAAAACTTATTAACGCGGTCAATCTTTTTACATGAGAATTTTCACATCAATATCCTGAAATTAGAAGATAATAATTTTGCAATCACCAAAATTTAGAAAGTTTTTTTAAGATATCATTGAAAAATTTAAACAGGAAGATAAATTTATGATGTAAAGAAAAAAGTATAATTTAAACTAAATACAGATATATATACAAAGCAAAATGCTTATATGTCAATTAGTTACAGTAACATATTGGTTACATACTCCTTTTATTATTTAATAGACCAAGGTTCGAATCCTCCCTTGTGAGCTGATTTAAAAATTTTACAGAATATGAAGTTAAAGAGATAAATAAAGTTATTTTAGTATTTTTCACTTAAAAAAATGCTAGTTGTGGGAATTTAGGTTTGGAATGCTAATTTAGTCATTAAAATATTATTTAGTGCTAAATTAATCAATTGCCCATAAATGAATCATATAATTAGAAAGTTGAAATATACACTAAGTAGATTTATACCCACTGTTTACATAAGAAAAATATGCATAAATTATATAATATTATTTATTAGTAAATATAAATTACATATTTATATAATTTTTATTTTTATTTAAAATTATTTTTAATATTAATTTTTGGATATATAAATTAAAAAATAAAAATAACTGTTTTTACGAATGTAATAATATGTTTTAGTTAGTTTAATAAATATATTAATTTTTTTAACCAAATTAATAACAATGGCATATATTGTAATTATTTTAGTAACTTAGACTTATTTATATATTTATTTGAAACTTAGTATGGTGATAACACGTTAACATGATATTTCTGTTAATAATACGTTATGGTGAAATTATTTTTTTTAATATTTTTTAAATAATATATTAGAGATACTATTAAAAATGACATTAGATTTATATGACACATTAGTCCTTATTTTGAATTAGAAATTCAGAAAAAAATGATTTTACTATTTTACATTGAATATTACAAATAACACTTTTTAGTTTTTGTTTCAAATTTAATATTATAAAATTAAAATTCCAAAAAGATAACATATAAATTATTGTGTGAAAATACTTATTTACAATAAATAAATTATCAACTAAATGAAAAATTATGTTGTGTTTTTTTTTTAATTTAAGGTTTATACTTTTTCTATTACAAAATATTTTATATTATTATTAAATTTGTTTTATTTTGAAAATTTAAAGGAGTGTCGTTACAATTGGAACAATAACTTAAAATAGTGATATTTTCGGAGACGACATATACTGGATTTGTGGGTGCCGTGAAATAAAACAAACCTTCCATCGATTTTCTTCTCAATCTGTGGGAGATCCGAGGCCATTGATCCGGAGTTGTTCCGGTTTTTGTCCTATCATCGGTTTGATCGGAAAGGGGGTGGTCGTCTGCATCCTGCAAGTGCTGACCGGCAATGTTCCTCCACGGAGCGACTGTGGGCTCCTGCGACATCTTCATTTGGGCCATATGTTACGGGTAGGGAAGATCGTAACGGCCCATAATTTGAAAATTCTCCCTATGTTCTATTCTCCGGTTAAATTTTTGTTTTTAGAAAAAGGTATTTATTTACGATTTCACTATTATAAATAATTAGTTTTGTAACCACATGGTTTTGTGAACTCCCACTCAGCTCTTCTAAGACTGTTTTCCTTTGTGATCTTAATATAGCCATTAATACGCATTTTTACTAGAATGATTCTTACTGATCTAATTTAAATTGTTTATAGGATTACCATTACCAAAAAATCTTTGGTTTAATAGTTCGTATGTGTATAAAGATACCAGAGATATTAGGTTCAAATACTCTTCAAAAGAAAAAATATTTATAATAATTATGTTTATTTGTTAGATACGACTATTATTGTTACAGATTGTTATTTATTTATTTGCCGTAGTTATATGTAGTCAATCGCATCAGTTAGATGTTGTGGTATACATCATATTTTTTCACCGCTAATTAAAACATCAATACGATTAAAAACTTACGATCGATCGCAGCTACAACCACTAACGATAGACAAATGAACAATATATACCACAACTACAGCCGCAGTGTTAACCGCAGCCGCAGCTACCAGCGGCTCGCAAATGAATAAAATTAATATTTTTTAATCCAACCGTCGATAAACGAACAATACTAATATTTTTCTAACTTTGTGGTAGTATGTGGACAATAAATTTAATAATTTAGTTCTGTAAATTTATGCAAATTCGCGTTCAATTTTTGTTTGGAACTAAAAATGATATTTCTTGATTAGTAAGTTTTGTATTTGTTAGATGATGTGAGGTTCTTAGTATTATGATGTCGGAAATCCCAATCTTTCAAACTCACTAGTAATATACATACCAACGAATTTATATATTTATGGAATTAGTCGGATTCATTCGGATTATCAATGTGATAATAAAAAGTTTAGAGAAAATTCTTTTATTTATCATTCCAATTATAACGTAAGCTCAAATCCATCTTAATTAGTTCAATAACTATTTAGCTTAATGATTGATAGCTTTATCGACATAGGAAACTTGAAGCTTCGACACTTTCTTCACAGACAAGGCAGAGAGATTGCAGGCTTTTGGGAGAGGACCCTTTCCTTTGTACGCTTTGCACACTTCCGACACAAATTCTTCCATATTCTGAAAATCTCAAAACAATATATTAATTAATTGATTATAAAAAAATAAAAAATGAAGTCAATATTATTTCATGAAAACAAAAGTTATACGTCATAGAGTGGCTTGCCGTCGACTGTGACCCATGGTACGTATTCATGCTCCGGTTTCAAATTCAATGTTTGGTTTGCATACTCAAGTATGAGCTAAAATAACAAAAAAGAAGAAAAAAGTTGTTATATAATTACAATGTATTATGTATATTATAATTGTTTTTTATGTTAACTTACATTTTTAGAAAGATCACCATTGTAACAATCTTTAATGGCTTTTTCACCTCCATATTTCTTAATACATGATGATTCCCAATTATTTGTGTTCTTTTCAACACACCTTATGAACCAATAATGCATTTTCTGATCGGGCCAAGTATTTATGGCACAAGCTTCAAGAGCATTTAGTTTACATTCTTCTTCACCATGCTTCACATAAAAAGTCCCAAAACATAATTAATAACAGATTTAAAATAGTATTTTTTAAAAAAATTTGTTCTAAATTTAACACTAAACATAAAATTTTAAAAATATCATAAATTATATTGTATCATAAACAAAAAATATTATATTTGTACTCTCTTTTTTTATTAAAAAGAAACTTTAAAATATTTTAATATTATATTTATGATATTTTAGAAATTTAAACTAAATTGTATTATATTTAGAACAAAAAAAATATTATATTTGTCAATTGTTCTTGATAATAACAAATTGTAATATGATAAAAATAGGAAAAATAATTAAAATATCAACAAGAAAAAGGTGGAAGTTGAAAAGAACCTGGCAAGTGACAGTTAGATCGTCGGAGATCTGAGCGTTACCGAAAGGAACGAGCTTGAGATCGGTGATTGTGTAGAGATCGGAGTTGAAGATTTTGATTAGATCATCGACAATGAAACTCTGACAGAATGGACAAAGTGATTCGTAGTAAAGATTAAGTTTCACTTTGTCTGATTCTCCAGTTATGAGGTTGTCTGAGAATGTAAACATGAGGAAGTAAGCTAAGAAGAAGAACAAAATCTTGTTTGAAGATGAAGAAGAAGACGAAAAAGCCATTGTTAAAGAAAAAATATTTCTTAGTTAAGAGTTTGAATATGAGTGGCTCATGACGAATGTCATGTGACATTTATAGATAACGTTTTTTACCGTTAGACTGTCACTTGTTTTTTTTTACTTAGTTGACAACATTTTTCACGTGAGGTCTATTTTTTTATTTCTTTTGTTCATAGTAACTTTCTTTTTCAATCACACCAAACTGATTTAATAATTTAATATTACTCACATCGGGAAAAATATTTATATATTATATAATATTATTTATTATTAAATATAAATTAAATACTTATATAATTTTAACTATTTTTAATAATAATTTTTGTACATATAGATTAAGAAAATAAAAATAATTATTTTTACAAATTTAATAATTTTGTATTAGTTTAATAAAATATATTTGTTTTGTAACCAAATTAATAACAATTACATATATCATAATTATTTTAGTAATTTAATCTCATTTATATATTTATTTGAAATTCATTGTAATGATAGCATGTCAGTATGACATTTTTGTTAATAAAATAACAGGATAAAATTATTTTATTAAAATGATAATTAAATAATATATTAGAGATTTTTTATAAAAAAATCAATAGTCTAATATTTTTAAACAAAAAATATAAATGTTTTGTGACATATATAGATAACGTGTTTTACCTTTACACTGTCATTTTTTACGTTATTGGTAAAAAATTTCAAGTGAGGTCTATTTTTGACTTTTTTATCCATAGTAACTTTCTATTTTTTATAACTTAAATTATAATGTTCTGATCTAATAATTCAATATATTCATATGAAAAATGAAAAAAGTGAAATCAAATTTTAAATTTCTAGGATATAAAAATGGTGTAACCAGTGATACACTTGGTCCTTCCAAACTTGGTAATACTTATTAAAATTATAAATAGAAAAGATTGTTTTGAACATTTTTTCTAAAGATAGGTTGGTTTTGGAATTTCAAGTTATTTCAAAAAAATAGGCTGTAAACACATTCTTACTTTGCTTGGGATCAAGGTTGGCTCTATATTTAATCTTTTCTAAAGTAATTCCTATGCAAGTTGAATATTGGACCATACTAATATAATTATAATATATCTTGAATATTTAGTTTCTAATAAAATGTTCATTAATCACTATAACTGCAAATAGATATTAAATTTAAAAAATAAAATTTTGTGAAATTAACATTCATAAATATTTTTTTTTTAAATGGACAACGCAATCACTAAAAAAACAGAAATTCTCTCGAGAGAGAATGGGCAGTTATGAGTTTTCAAACTCAAATGCCTGAAACGGCTGCAAATAGCGAGATCTCGGCCTCCGTATGTCACCGGGAAAGGAAAGAAAAGCGAATCCAACGGGATCTGGGACAAGCAGAGGGAAGGAATCCGTTTCAAGGAAGATCGCATGGATCATGCGATCAAATCTGACCTGCACCCATCTCCTGCTGCAAATCGGGAAAGTTTCCAAAATCACAAATCGAATCTTCAAAACGGAGACAAAGAAGGGAGGGACGACAATCACGGCTCAATCACCCTGTTTCCTTTGGGAAAGCGAATCCGATCGATGGCCGTGAACTCAGCCCTGAAAGGGACTAAATAGGGATGCCCGACGCCATCCTCTTCTCATCACAGAAAACCCTATCAAGCCACATCTCCATAATCCTCCCAGAAAGAGATTCACTCGCCACTACCCACACCCCCGAGAGCTTTCTCTCTCAATCGAGAGAGCCCTTTAAGCGGAAGAACCTCCGATCTTTTCTCAGCAAATCACCCACGGTATCTCCTCCGAGATTCTATCTGTGCCGGTGAACACTTGCCGGATTTTCTCCCGAACCTTCCTCTACCGTACTCGACCGAGCGGCATAGAAAACGTTATCGCCGGAAATCATCTCCGACGTGACCCTCGACAGAAGACACACGTTACTTGTTTACTGTCGTTTCTCTCAATTCTGGTTAATCCACTTAACCGGTTTAAGGAATTCATATACTCGGTTCCCTACTTAATTGTCCTTGGTCCGGTTCGGTTCGATCCTCCTTGTTATCCCAATAACAAAAATCTCCAAACCAACATAACCATGATAATTTCTGGGTTTTTGGTTACCAAAAATTGTGGAGAAATGAAAAAATACCCACCAATCAAAATAAGGGCATTCGACAACTCTGAGGTACTCAAGCGATTTGAGATCACTTTGGTGGGAAGAGTCCTGAATATGGCCATGCAGGGTCATAGGGTCCGCACTTTTATGACCCTCCTACCATCCATCAAGAGCTGCGAGGGACGTGTCCAAGGACAGGAACTGAGCCATGGGCGGTTCATGTTCAGGTTCAATTCCGAGGAGGACATTAAATCTGTCCTTGAGAAACGCCCCTACCACTTTGACCAATGGATGACCACCCTGTAGAGGTGGGTCCCAAGCATCAAACCATATTTCCCATCAACAATCCTATTCTGGATAAGGATTGTGGGAATCCCGACGCACTAGTGGGCTGAAGAGACGATCGTGGACATAGGCCAGGCTATGGGAGAACTACACCAATATGACGTAGAAGAATCAAAAATAAGAGTGTCCATAAGCGTAGACGACCCACTCATCTTCGCAAGGGACCTAGAGTTTGCAAACGGCGACGTAGTCACGATGACTTTTGACTATGAAAAGCTCTCAAAATTCTGCGACCGCTGCTTCCGCATCACCCATGATGAAAAACACTGCCCTGGCAAAAGGACAGAGTCTAAAAAGGAGCTACCTCCCCCACCCCCACCTCCGCCATCACCCCCGAGGAGAATGGTGGAGGAGTTTCGGCCAAGGAGACCGAACATCAGGCCTTCGAATGGAATATGGAAAGCAAAAGGGAGGGCCCCCATACCCCCGCCGATAAAGAGATCGACAAGGCATCTACCAACCAGGAGGGCACTTAAATTCGACGACCCATCGCCCAAACAAGTGGAGGGTGCCAAACAAAACAAACCGGCGCTAGGGCGCTTGGAAAAACGGGGTACGGATGCAAACCGAAGTAGGGCCAGTGGAGAGAAGAGGCCATCCTGGTAGAAGGAGACAGAGGAGGAAGCCCGTCAAGCAAACAGGAAAATCATGAGATGCTCTTCATCCAACAACGTCAACCCACTAACAGAAAATGTTGTTCTTCCTCAATTTCAGGTGGAGTCAAGGGACACGAGGGAGGGAGTGAACCCGAAAGAGATAATATCCCCCATGAGAGATATTCTCACGGGTGGAACAAACAAACTTGGAAAAAGAGACTCCTCCAGGCTGGAGGAGAGGATATCAAAGGCGCTTCAAGCAAAGAAAAAGATCGGTAGAAGCCCGTTTAGAGCATCCAAACTGAGGAAAGCCTCTATCATGTATTTCGGAGAGGCCAGAAGTCTCAGCAAAGCTGGCCAAACAAAAGACAAAGGAAAAATGACGTCCACCTCAGAGACGGAGCCCAAGGAAGGGGGAAAATCTGAGGAGACAAAGGATCCGGTGGTCAAGGCGAGACCACCGGAGGGGACCAAATGATACTCAGTTGGAACTACCACGGAGCAGGAAGCTACCTGGCAGTTCGGCGACTGTGGGAACTTCGTAAGAAGTTGTTCCCGGGGATACTATTCTTAATGGAAATAAAGAAATCTCGGAGCTTCATTCAGGATATGCAAGCTCATTTAGGTTAGGATTTTCTTTTCACGGTTGAACCATCTGGCCTTAGCGGTGGCTTGACCCTGATGGTGCTAGCTGTTCTTAATGTTCAAGTACTTTTTTTCAATAAAAACATCATCGATGTAACCGCTACTATTGATGGCAATAAGATTTTTATATCTTTTGTTTACGGAGACCCTATTAGAAATATGCAGAACAATGTCTAGGAACGCCTAACACGAACTGGGCTAACCAGATCAGATCCATGGCTAATGTTAGGTGATTTCAATGAAATCAACAGAAATCATGAAAAATCGGTGGCAGAACCCGCCCTGAAAGCAGTTTTCTGGAATTCCTTAACATGCAAGGGAATTGCGGAATGACTGATTTCCCTTACAGAGGGAATAATATGTCTTAGTACGGAAGAAGAGGCACAAATGTTATCCGATGCCAACTCGACAGGGCAATGGGAAATGAGGAATGGCACGACACTTTCCCCCATACCAAGACAGAATACCTCTGGTTCCGTGGATCAGACCACCAACCTATATGCATCAAGATTTGCCCACACTTTGAGGATAGGATACACAGATTCCGCTTTGATAAACACTGGCTAACAAAACCACATTTCGAGGAGGCGGTCTAGAAGGGATGGTTCCACCATACCGACACACGGGGAACTACGATCAAAGATCGCATCTTCAGATGTCGCAATTCCATTTCCCAATGGAGACGTAGTGCAAATATGGACTCATCTCAGGCCATCGAGGACCTAAAGGACAAACTGGAGAAGACGCAGTCATCATACACATCCACTACCGAAGAGATACTCCAAATTAAAAAAGCTTTATGTGAGGCTATCTACGATGAAGAAGTATTCTGGAAGCAAAAAAGTCGGGCACTGTGGCTGAAGGAGGGTCACCAAAATACCAAATTCTTCCACTCATCGAAAAAACTAAGAAGAGCAAGGAACCGCATATCCGGCCTAAGGGATAAGCACGGGGTGTGGATGGAGAAAAAATCGAGAATCGAAAAGGTGGCGATGGAATACTTTGAAGACCTCTTCTCAGCATCACAAGTATCCGATCTAGAGCTGGCATTGTCAGCCCTATCCCCCAGAATTAGCCCTGAAATGAACGACCAGTTGGAGCGGCCTATATCAAGAGAGGAAGTCAAAGAAGCCATTTTCGCAATGCACCCGGAGAAGGCCCCTGGTCCAAATGGGATGACAGCCCTATTTTTCCAAAAATGCTGGGACCTTATAGGGGACCAACTGGTGGAAATGATAGAGAAGTTCATGATGCAAGGGATTCTGGATCCTCATCTGAACGAGACCCACATATGTCTGATCCCGAAAAAAGACACACCCAGAGACATGGTGGACTTTCGTCCAATAAGCTTGTGCAATATCTGTTATAAGATAATCTCGAAAGTCCTCTGCCAAAGACTGAAGGAAATATTACCAGCCTTGATCTCAGAGACACAGTCAGCCTTCGTGCCTGGTCGGGTGATTTCTAACAATATACTTATCGCTCAGGAGGTTTTTCACGCTTTGAACTCAAAGCCAGCCTGCCAAACGGGATACCTCGCAATAAAAACAAACATGAGTAAGGCTTATAACAGAGTAGAGTGGGGCTTTTTATCAACTTTAATGGAAAAGCTGGGATTCTCCAAACGATGGAGTGACTGGATAATGACATGCGTCACAACGGTTACATACCGTGTGTTAATTAACGGAAAGCCCATAGGTCGGATAACTTCGCAGAGAGGACTCGGACAAGGCGACCCACTATCACCATACCTCTTTATCCTATGCACTGAGGCCCTAATAGCCAATATAAATGCGGAGGAGACCATAAAAACTATCACGGGAATTTGTATTGCACCATCAAGCCCACCAATATCACACTTGCTCTTTGTAGACGATAACCTCTTTTTCTGCAAGGCTTCAACGGACCAATGTGTGGCCCTCTCCAGAACGCTGGAGATTTATTGTAATGCATCGGGACAACAGATTAACTACGGAAAATCTACTATAGTCTTTGGAAAGAAGGTGCCGCCCGACACCCAACAAGCCATTCAAGAAATAGTGAAGATAAAAGGAGATGGAGGTATGGGGAGGTATCTGGGAATACCAGAGAACCTAAAGGGGTCCAAAGCCCAAATATTTGCCTACGTCAGAGACAGAATTCAACAAAGAATAAATGGATGGTCATCAAGACTCCTGTCACGAGGAGGGAAGGAAGTAATGATCAAATCAGTGGCGATGGCAATCCCAACTTATGTTATGTCCTGTTTTTTGTTCCCCAAATCCCTATGCAAGAAACTCACCAGTGCAATCAGCAATTTTTGGTGGATTTCTGGCAACTCAGGAACAAGAATCCACTAGCTCTCGTGGGAGTCCCTATGCCTTTCTAAATCAGAGGGTGGGATGGGATTTAAAAACCTAGAAAATTTTAACAAAGCACTGCTCACAAAACAGCTTTGGCGTATACAGAGTTTCCCCAACTCCTTGGTAGCTCGGGTCATGAAGAGCCGATATTTTAGAGCAACACACGTCCTCTAGGCAAAGAAGCCATATAGGCCGTCCTATGGCTGGAGAAGCATATGGTCGGCAATATATGTGATAATCCAAGGAACCCGGAAAATCTTGGGAAACAATCATCAAAACAACATATGGATGGATCCTTGGATCCCCGACCACTACCCACGACCTCCAAACAATCTACATCAAGCCAGTTATCCAAACCTCAAGATCGACGACCTTATCGATCAAGTCACGGGTCGCTGGAATATCCATCAGCTGAAAAGATTCTTTGCACTGGAAGATGTGAGCATAATTACCACCATCCCACCAAACACACGGATGGAAAAAAATAGGCTATGTTGCACTTCACAAAGACGGGGGTATACTTAGTCAAATCAGGTTATGAGACCCTCCAGAAATATGGATCACCAAATGTGAAATTTCTCCAACAAAGGCCCTCGCTTTCCCCGCTAAAACAAGCAATATGGAAGCTCAAAATACCAAAGAAGATACAACACTTCCTCTGGCAATGCCTATCAGGAGCAGTACCTACCTACGAGAGACTTCAATACCGCCACATTCGTGATGACAGTACTTGTGAAATCTGTGGCTCCGCCACTTAATGTATCAACCATGCCCTGTTTCTGTGTCCACCGGCTCGTCAAACGTGGGCGCTATCCGATATCCCCTCGGCACCTTCAGTCTTTCCTCTAGAGAATCTTTTCAGGAATTTTGACTACCTGCTCTGGCGCACACCAGGGGATGCCCAAGGGGAATCAGACACCACAATATTCCCATGGGTTTTGTGGTTCCTCTGGAAGACACGAAACGACAAAATATTCAACAACATACAACGAACAACCATTGATATCTTGAACAAGGCACTACGAGAAAGGGACCTTTGGCAATCATCAACAAACCAAGAGGAAACATAGGAAGAAAAGGAAATACAAGTCATAGCACAGACCCAGACTGATGGGTGTCTACCCACCTTCCGTTGCTACATCGATGGCTCATGGAAGGAGGGAGAATCTACCTCGGGGATCGGCTGGATCTTGAAGCTACAAGATGACACCAGTGACCTTGTGGGCATGAGAGGAGTACACAGAGGTTTAACCCCACTTCATATGGAGTTTGAGGGACTGCGATCCGCAATGAAAAGCTTACACACCATGCAGAGGTTCTGCACCAGCTTCATTACAGACTCAAAGGACCTGATTAGGCTAATTACCGATCCGCAAGGATGGCCTGCTTTCGCAACAGAGATAACGGAATTCGAAGCACTCCGACAACACTTTCCGGGATTCTCCCTCAGCTATCGGCCGAGGGAAGATAACCAACATGCAGATCTTTTGGCAAAACAGGCGCGAAATAGGAAAGTGATCTTCTCTTATGTAGGCACTTCAATACCGTATTGGTTTGAAGATACGTTACGTATCTTCTGATCGACTACTAATTGTATTGCATACTCCGTGACCAAAAAAAATATTTTTTTTAAACTAAACCATTTGTTTTGAATGGAATGGAACCACATATAAATTAATAAAAATCAATTATCATTATACAACTTTGAAGAGCAATCATTGAATTTACTCTATGGCCCTAAGTGATACACAAACAATTGAATTGATGGAATATATAGTAAATTCATCATCAAAATTGTACAGGAATATTTCTCTTGAATTTTTTTTTTTGGAATGATTACGTAGAATAGTTATTTCATTCCATTCAAGACAAGTGGTTTAATTTTATCAAAAAATTTATGAATTTTTATTCCATTCATTTATTTTCGATCAATTCCATTTTCATCATTTAGAGCCTATAATTATTGATTAGTGAAGATCACATTCTAAGTGTAGATTTAAAATTGTACTTATGCTATATATAGTAATGTTTTTATATAGTTATGTTTTTATAAATAGTATAACATAATAACAAATAAAATATAAAATAAACTATGAGTCAGTCTTGATGCATGATATTTTCTTTTAAAATTTTGTAAATCTAAATTTTCAAATTTATCACATGATATTTCAAATTCTAGCATGAATTCTCTACACAAACATCAACTATTAACCTACAACACATAACAACAAAAACTAGCAACTATTTTATACCATTAGATCGAATCCAATCTCCTTATTTTTGAATTTATTATAACTTTTACGTACTTTTGATATGTATATAAACTATGTTAATAGCAATTTTATTTTTTTTAAATATTTCAAAATTTTTATTTGATTTAGGTAATTTATTTACAAAGCAGACTTCAGCCGAAATAAACTGTTTTTCTCACCAAAGCAGACTTCTCGGAGAAGTCTACTTCAACCGGAATAAACTGTTTTTCTCACCAAAGCAGACTTCTCCGAGAAGTATGCGAGGTTTATTCCGACCAAAGCAGACTTCTCGGAGAAGTCTGCTTTGATCGGAATAAACCTTGCAGACTTCGTGAAGTCTGCTTCAACCGAAATAAACTGTTTTTCTCACCAAAGCAGACTTCGTGAAGTCTGCTTCAGCCGGAATAAACTGTTTTTCCTACCAAAGTAGACTTCTCCGAGAAGTCTGCTTTGATAACAAAAAAACACGCAGGGACTGAAACGTAATTGACATTTCGACATTATTTTTTAGACCAAAGGAATGTTCAGTAATTTCTCCACCCTCATAGGTTAGTTTTGTAAAAAAAAATGTAAATTATCAAACTTACATTTGAAGTCAAGTTTTAGGTCATTTTTAGCAATTCTCCCTTAATCATATTCCATTCATTTATTTTCGATGAATTCCATTTTCATCATTTAGAGCCTATAATTATTGATTAGTGAAGATCACATTCTAAGTCTAGATTTAAAATTGTACTTATGCTATATATAGTTATGTTTTTATAAATAGTATAACATAATAACAAATAAAATATAAAATAAACTATGAGTCGGTCTTGATGCATCTTTCAAATTGTAGTATTTGGTTAAACTTTAATTATAATAAGTTCAAGTTGATGTCGTATTTGAACCAAATAAAGATATACTTTTTACCCTTTTTAATATAATGACATTCACGTAAGTTTGAATCAGACCAACTTTCCGTTTCACTAAAAAATAAAATAAAAATTCAAAGTTTCGGTTAGTAATAAAATTTGCATTCTTCTGACAAGATTAACCACGTGAGAGAGTAAATCATTATTTACTTTCATTTTTAACATATTTTGAGATACATGAATCATATAATTAGAAAGTTGAAATATACACTAACTACATTTATATCCACATCCAATGTAGGAGAAATATCCATAAATTATATAATATTATTTATCAGTAAATGTAAATTAGATATTTATATAATTTTTATTTTTATTTAAAATTATTTTTAATATTAATTTTGTATATATAAACTAAGTAAATAAAAATAGTTGTTTTTACGAATTTATTAATATTTTTAATTAGTTTAATAAAATATATTTATTATTAAAATAAATTAATAATAATGACATATATTGTAATTATTATAATAACTTAAATCTATTTATATATTTATTTGAAACTTATCGTACTGATAACACGTTAGCATGATATTTCTATTAATAACACGTTAGAGTAAAATTATTTTTTTAAATGTTTTTCAAATAATATATTAGAGATATTATTAAAAATCTGAGAAATACATTAAATGTATTTAAATGACACTTTAGTCTTTATTTAGAATTAGAAATTCAGAAAAAATGATTTTACTATTTTACATTGAATATTACAAATAACATTTTTTAATCTTTGTTCCACTTTTAATATATTAAAATTAAAATTCCAAAAAAATAATATATAAATTATTGTGTGAAAATATTTATTTACCATAAATAAATTATCAATTAAATGAAAAATTAATGTGTGTTTTATTTTTTTTAATTTAAGGTTTATACTTTTTCTATTACAAATTTTTTTATATTAACACTAAATTTGTGTTATTTTTAAAATTTAAATCAGTGTCGTTACAATTGAAACAATAACTTAAAATAGTGATATTTTGGAAAATTTCCGTTTTTGTTTACAATATTAGCTAATAATTTAAAAACTCTTTTAACGTAAATTTGATTTTAGAAAGGATTCATCTTCCAAAAGATTTTAGATAATAGCTAAATCTAAGTGTAACCACTCTTTGCTTTTAATTAATTAAAAATAAAAAATGAAAACTTTATAGTTTAAGTTTAATTAATTTAAATTATTTAGGAGTTTTAGTTTCATATTTTCAAATTAATGTATTGAGATAATAGTTAGGTAAAATCCATATGGGTGTTCTATTTTTATATTTAAATTTAAATTGTATATTTTTATCATTTTAAATATTATTTTTATCACTTTAAATTGTATTTTTTATCACTTTAAATTGAATATTTTTATCACTTTAAATTGAATATTTTTTATCACTTTAAAATTTTATTTTTATCACTTTAAATTGTATATTTTTATCACTTTAAATTGTACATTATTTTATCACTTTAAATTGTATTTTTTATCACTTTAATTTGTATATTTGTTATCACTTTAAATTGTAATTTTTATCACTTTAAATTGTATATTTTTATCACTTTAAATTGTAGATTTTTTATCACTTTAAATTGTATTTTTTATCACTTTAAATTATATTTTTATCACTTTAAATTGTATATTTTTATCACTTTAAATTGTATTTTTATCACTTTAAATTGTATTTTTATCACTTTAAATTGTATTTTTTATCACTTTAAATTATATTTTTATCACTTTAAATTGTATATTTTTATCACTTTAAATTGTATTTTTTATCACTTTAAATTATATTTTTATCACTTTAAATTGTATATTTTTATCACTTTAAATTGTATTTTTATCACTTTAAATTGTATTTTTATCACTTTAAATTGTATTTTTTATCACTTTAAATTATATTTTTATCACTTTAAATTGTATATTTTTATCACTTTAAATTGTATTTTTATCACTTTAAATTGTATTTTTATCAGTTTAAATTGTATTTTTTTTATCACAAAGTTCAAAACTAGAGCCGTGGCATCTCAGTGGGGTTATGACTAAACATTTTATAATAGCAAGAGTGAAGTAAATCATCTTTTCCAAATAGAATAAATTGTAAATCATCCAGTTGTTAAATATAAAAGTGTAGTGCATAAAATGTCATTTTAATGAAGAAGTGACTCAAAGCGATGCAAAATCCAGCTAAGAGTTTTGGCATTTCTTCCCAAAATTTGAAAATTTTGCTTTAGAGGTGAAGAACTTTATTTTTTAGGTTAGTTGAAATTCGAGTAGATACTACTTCGATCCAAATCAAATCAAGCTGCCTTGCTGTCAATTAACTTGTGTCTTCCAAATACTCTCCACATATTTTATTTTGCTTATTTACACAATCAAAATGTTTTTGTCAACACCAATTTTACATAATGGTTTGGAAATCAGAGTGTGTTCATAAATGAACGATTCTAATTTTTATTGAGATATACATATATATATATATGTATTGATATATTAGAATCTATCATAATATATTAGAATCTATTATAATTCATAATTATCTCCAATAATTATGGATTTGATATATTAGAATCTATCATAATTCATAACTTGATTTTGATCCACCCACCTGCGTGGGAAAAAATATTCATAGATAATAATTATTTATTTATTTTATTAATTTAAATCAGATATATATATATATAATTTATCTCATATTTAAAATAATTTTTTAAAATTTTTTAATATTGATTACGAAAATGAAATAGATAATAAAATTGGATTATACAAATATACTTAAATTATATCTATTTTGGATAAAATTATACATATGATAAATAATCAATTAAACTAAATTTTTATTTTATATTTTGTTTGACTAATTTTTCAAAATTTATATTTTGTTTTATATAGTATTATAGATTTTATGACAAAATAAATTGTATGTCAAAATATTAAGGATTTACATATAATATAATGTATAATGGCAATTTTTGTAATTATTTAAAATTATTGGTTTTAGTCTTCATACGCATAGTACATGTTATAATTTTAAATATTTATTTTGTACATGTATGGTTTATCATACTATGAGAATACATGTTAGTATTATAACACATGGCCTATGTAGAGGCATGAATAAGCCGATTTCCCTCATTTTTAATACTCTTTTCATTGTAGTCTACAAAAGCACAACATGATTCAAAAAATTATATTTTCTGGTGGATAATCTCGGAAAACAAATAATCTAAATTTATAAATAAAAATAATTGAATGGAACATTCTTAAGTCGAAGACACTTGCGATGAAGCCAAAATATGTAGGGAAGAAGATATAGGAAAAACACATGATTTATGATCTCATATACCGATCATCAATTCAAACTGAAAAAGTTTGTCTAACAAATAAAAAACTGAAATTGGCGTAGATGGTATATATTTATATCATAATTTACAACATAACAATATATGGATTACAACAATGTGTATTTTTATTAAATACAATTTTGCCCCCTATATCTATATTATTCATAGCTAACATTTATGACTTCCGGCAATATGATCGGAGATGAAGTAATTTTAGATTTTACTACTAGTGTTTGCATATAATGTGAGTTGTGTTTTCATTAACAGTTTTGAGATCCTGTTTTTTATTTTAAAATTTATACCATTTTTAGACAATGTTTTAGGACGAATCTACGAGAGGTGTATTTATATTTTTACTGATTTTGATTTTAATCTAGGATTACAAAATCATGTTTCTAATTTTATAACTAATCATTTTACCATGATTTCGAGATTTGAATATCAGTTTTGAAACTACAACTCGTTCTTGTCACACGATTTAAAGATTTTGTTGTATTTCACACTACAATATGTAAGTTTAAATTTAATAATAGTAGTATGCTAGTTACATATTTTATTAGTAATATCATTTTTAATTTAAAAGCATAAATAAAGCGTAGAACACAAATATCATAATATCATCAATACTACCGTATGTATTAACATATACATTATTATTTAAATCGGTAACGTGGTAAACCACCTTATTGGTGCATAAGTCCATATATTTGTTGGTAATCTTGTACCTCTATAAAATTTGAGTTAGCAACATTTAAAAATAATATTTCTTTCCAACAATAATACTAAATAAATTATAACTTATAATTTACATCTTATACTAATGTTACATATATAACTATAGATGATATAATACATTTAATGAACACCGCCTTCTATTGCAATAATGAACGTTGATGTTATCACTTCCACAGATATTTTCGCATAAAAGTAATAGTGAATTTGGATTATTGATTTTTTGATCATTTATAAATTAAATGAGATTTTATGTCATTTCGCCATTCTATTTCTATCGTGAATGTCTTGTGTATGGAGATTCGATAATGGATTGTCTAAATGAGTGATTCCAATTCTATATATAAATATAATTTGTTGGTTCTAATAGAAGTGATTTTTCCATTTTCAAATGAGATAAATCCATCCTAAATCTGAAAAGTTATTTGTTCTCTTCCAAAATCTGTCCATCTGACAAGTGAAAATTATGGAATTGAGAACTTTTTAATTGTTATTATTGCCTTGGAATAATACTTTTGCTTCATTATTTATCACTATTTGCTTGAGCTAACACTTATACTTTTGTTTAACTATCTACAACTCAAATAGCTTCCAATGAATATGGATAATCATTCGTAATAATATTTTTATTATGTTGTAGCCTCCAAATGTACAATATGTAATATGATTCAAACAAAGTTTTAAAAAAATTTAGTGGATAATTCGGCAGAACAAATAATGTAAATGTGTAAACACAAAGAATGCATAGAACATTCTTGAAGACACTTGCGATCAAGCCAAAATTTGTAGGGAAAAAGATAAAGAAAAAACACATGATTTATTGTCTCCTCTACCGACCAGCCATTAAATTTGTCGAACGAGAAAAAAATGAGTAAAAAGGAAAGAGAAACTCCTCTTAACCCAATAACTTGTTTAATGATTATGATGTTTATTTTATATACTACAAGTGATTTGTTAAACACGTGGTCGAAATTTTGATATAGATTTTTTCCATTTATAATTGATCACTATACGATAGTTTCTACTTATTTTGTAATCTGGATTTTAATGAAATTGAGGGTAAAATATGTCATAATGTATATATATATATATATATATATATATGTATCGTAAAGCTAATCACTACACTATAAGATTTCAAGATTTATAATTATACGTAATCATAACTACATTTCATTTATTTAGAAAAATATAAAAAAATATTTTTATAATAAAATAAATTTATATATATTTAAAGACAAATAACTAATTTAACACTAAAATTTATTTTAATGACTAAATTATCATCCCTAATCTCAATTCTCAAAAATAACATTTTTTAAATAGAAAAAAACTAAAACAACTTCAGTTAAATTTTAACCTAATCTCAACTAACTTACCTCATTTTTCAGAATCGCAAATCTCTCTTTCCTATTCCGCCGAAATCGTGTTGATTTTCACCGCCGATTTTCTCACTTCCGACGAAATTCACCACCGTTTTTCTCATTTTCCTTAAGCTTTTCTCTTTCCTGTAGCCTCTTTCTCACTCCCATCGACCCTTCCCTTAATCTTTTCATCTTTCCTTAAGCTTTCCATCTTCGCCTCCACGGAAATCTCCCGTACACTTCGTCGTCATCCAGTTCCATCGCTACGCCTTCACCTTCTTCGTCATCGGTGATTCTCATCGTCTTCTCCGCCGAAATCGACCTTCGGAATATCACGTACTCTTCCCTTCGATTTTCATAAATCACCTTCGTCGTCTTCATAGAGGTAAAAATCTCCTTTGTTTTTTTGTTGTAGATAAGCTCTAGTGTCGGATACCTTTCTGTTATTTCTGATTGGATCTGGAATCAGCTTCTCTGCTATTAGCGATTTCTCGCTTGAGATTGTTTGTTTCCTTCTAAACCCAACTTTATTATCTGTATACCTATGAATTCCGGTGAAAAGCTTCTCATCTGAAGCCTTTTGCTTATTCCCTTTCAGTGTTTTTTCTGCTTTTTTAAGAACTCTCTCACGGATAGCTCGTGCATCTTGGTTAAAGTCGGTTTCGGTTTCTAGAGTTGTCATTGCTCTACTATCGTTTTGAACCTGGATTTCTTTGGATGAATCGTAGTTAAAGACATGTTTCTCAAGAGTTCCACTAGTTGTATTAGAGCACTTAGATGGTCCAGAGGAAAAGTATAACTTGCTATCGGATTTAGCAATTTTCTTTAGATTTTGTAGTATAGAGCTTTTGCTTTTAGAATCTCCGTCTTCTTCGTATGCGTCAACTGTTCTTTTCCTTATGTTTTTAGCTTTTGATGGTTTCTTGAAGAACGTGCAAACCAAAACAGAACAATGATAAAATCATGCTCACTATCTCTAGTTTTTAGCCTAGCATTGCCTGGAAGATGTAAGATTATCCTCACGGTTAATATTAAGGCCACTTCCTGAAAACTTTTAAGTTTATTTTGTATTTTTAAGTGATTGTGATTGTAATTTCTGAAAAGTCTTTTAACAGTTTTGGTATATGTTTTTTTTGTTTCATCTTTTGGTAGATAAGTTTTTTAATGCATGAATATTGCTACTCAGGATTTACAGATCATATGTACAAGACTATAACATCTACCAGAAAATCAATATCACCACTTACTCTCTAGCTGCTATTGTAAGTTTCATTTCGAGTTTCATGTGCTAAAAAATTTAGAGTTAAAAACTTTATAAAGTTTTAGAAAAGAATTCCTAAAACATAAGAGATATTACTTAAAATTGCATAAAATTTTCCTAAAATTTAATAAAGTCTTCATTTTTTGTTTCTTTCCTTTTAATGGACTATGCTTGAACCATGCGAAGGATTTAAAAATGTCTCCAACACATTTGAACTGTTTTTTTTTCTTTCACAAAAATATTACTAGAAGGTTGAGTTTTTTGCTTAACTTAAAAAGTATGCATAGAGATAGTCAATTATGGTTCTTTTTGAATATTATAATCAACGATTTGTGTCAAAATTGGTCTTAGTTTCAATTAGTTAAAATAATAGAATAATATTTCATAGAACACATTCTGATTTCTTTTAAAAACATTCAAACATATGTGATTAACTAAACAGAAGAAAAAGCCTACATCAAACATAAATATCGTTTTAGGAAAAAATTCCTAAAACATTAGAAATACTACATAAAATTAATAAAAGTTTTCCTAAAATCAATATTTTAGGAAAGGATTTCTAAAACATAAGAAGTACTACGTAAAATTCCTAAAACATTACTGATAACTACATAAATAACGTTTTAGGAAGAAATTCCTAAAACATTAGAGATAATTCCTAAAATTGATCAAAGTTTTCCTAAAATTTAATAAATCCTATACAGATTTCCATTTTAGGAATGCATTTCATACTTTTAGTAAGACATTCCTTACTTTTAAATAAACCAGATAGTGTTAACATTAACGAATGCATCGTTTTTTTATAGATATAAACATGGAAGACTCATTCCTCCTAAGAATTCCTTTATCTCAATTGCGGTATATATTCAGAGAAGAACCCCAACAAGTAGTCGTTATTAATCAAGATTCCACGTTAAATATTATACAAACTGTTAGGAGATGCTTAGTTTCAGCGTGTAAAGAACAGTTTTATGGGTCCCATTGTTCTTGCTGGTGAGAGAGGGTTGGAATTCTCGGGCAAGCTCGTTCATTTCATTTTGTCGAGACAAATTGATATAAAA
Organism: Pugionium dolabratum; assembly: GCA_018901945.1. Classification (NCBI taxonomy): domain Eukaryota; kingdom Viridiplantae; phylum Streptophyta; class Magnoliopsida; order Brassicales; family Brassicaceae; genus Pugionium; species Pugionium dolabratum. Next base: position 111,030 of record JAEVFF010000589.1, read on the forward strand.
AGAAGAACGAGTTATGGTTTCAGTTTGTTGGGCAACCTATGAGATTCTCGATAAGAGAATTTTATATGGTTACAGGTGTAAAATGTAGAGAAGAAGAGTGACCGGAAGATTGCGAAAACCAAAGTATTATGTGGGAAAGGTTGAATGAGAGCCACACTTTAAAGATATAGAGGATGTATTTCGACAGACCAATGAGGATTCGCTCGACGAAAGGTTTTTGTTGGGTATGCTATTGATGATTGAAGGAATTTTGCTGCATAAGTATAGCGCATATAAATTTCCAACATCAAATGTGGAAATTGCACAAGATATCCAGAAGCTTCAAAACCATTGTTGGGAGAGAGATTGGTACATGATGCTTCTTAAATCTGTTAAAAAAGCGAATCTAGAAAAAGGGAAATACGATCTCCACGGATTCCCGATGGCGCTCCAATTGTGGCTATTAGCATCTGTGCCACTTCTTCATTCTTCTTTTAGTGTAATCGATGTCCTTGCACCAAGAAATGGATACATTGCACAACGCTTCACAAAGACGCACAAGCGCACTCTATCGCACATCCAGAACATCGAAAGAGTGCAAAATATAAGTTCATAGTATTATAATGAATTAGGAATTCTTTCCTAAATTTTAATAAATTAATTTGTTTTGTTATGTAGGTCAAAGTTATATGTATCCTCCTATCTCTTGAGAATATCATTGGAGGATGAGGAAAATGAAGACATTTATGCCATTGTGTACTTCGTTAAAAAAGGTTACCAAGTGACCAAAGAAGACTGGCTGAGTGGATCTGTTGATGTATCCGGTGCAATGGAAGAGATTGCGAGACAATCGTTTAGGTTTTCTAGACCATCAGAAGAGCAACCACAATCTACTACTGATGAGTCAATTAATGTCAAGCTTGACAATCTTATGAGAGTTGTTGAAGATGGGTTTAGATTAATGAAAGATCTCTTGTCACGTATAGAAGAGAGGCTTGAAAACTTTAGAAATGAGGTATGATTATTACTATCATTTTTCTTTATAAAATTGATTATTTAATTATCTTTAAAACAATTTTTAATTGTTGCATAGAGCTAACATGGATAGTAATCCTTCTTCTCACCATCAATCCCCATCATTTCAACAAAACGAAAATGATTACATACCTCCGCCTGCTCAATATGAGGTATGATCAATGGTAATATATATTTTTTAATAATTTATTGATTTAATTGTTGTAAAAAAAATTTGTGATTGTTGTAGAGAACTGAGATGAATGATATTCCAACCCACCATCCTTCACCAACGGTGCAAGAAAATCCAGCTGATCAGATGGGTTCAGCAATTAATCCAAATGATGGGGTAAGATTTTCTAAAATTTTAGTCGTTCAAGTAGTTTAGTCAAGGTTTCCTAAAATTTAAAGAAATACCTCGTAAATGATTCCTAAATTAAAACTTAATTGAAATGTTACATTTCATTATTTGAAATTTTTTTGTTGTGTTTTTCTTTTGTGTGTTTTTCATTAAATGTTCAGTCTGAAACATTATTACTTTGCTTCAAAAAATTGAAGCATATCACAATGGTAATTGGTTGGAAGGAGTTATTAAGATTATTCACAATGATGGAACTTTGACTGTTTTGATCCCTGAAAATAAAGCACTAAAGTGTAAAAAAGAGAAAATACGGATTCTAAAAAAATGGAACAATAGAGTTTGGAATCCACCTCTAGAAGAATGTCCTATACGTGATCAAACTCAAAATACAAAGGTATATTATGAATACAAGGTCGTCTATTGGTATTTTATTGGTAAGGTGTTTTGTGATTGTATCGCATATAGGAGGTTTTATTAAATTTATGAATGTTATCTTAATATTTAGGAAATGTTTTCTAAATAGTTTAAAAAACCAGAACTCTGACCATAAACAAAATTTTGTTTTTTTCAATAGGAGAAGGAGAAAGTGTATTCCTCGTTCAACGAGCCAATCTTCAACCTTTTCTCAATTCCAACAGAGGACATAGGAGAACCATCAAGGCCAAATGTTCCCGTGCCACCGCTTGATGATGATATCATGCCACTGAAAAAGAGGAAAACGACTAAAGTATCACCTCAACGACCTAATCCAAAAATCGGTGAGCCAGAACAAAAATTTCAGAGATGGAGTACGAGGATGGTGATTCCTTTCAGATCAACCAAGACTCCATTTAGAGCGTCTAGAAATCTGGCGTTGTCTGTTACACCCGAGGTGCATCCCATCTAGATCTGTTTGGATCTCCTCTTCTGCATCATTTTGATAAGTTGCTCCACTGGAAGACAATAAGAAAACCAAGGTTAGTATGTTTTAAATTTTTATAGATAGTTTTATTGTAGTATTTTTATTTCATTGTAACTACCTCGTATGAAATATTTGCAGCCATATCAAAATTGGTGATGTATCGGTAGATCCATCATGTTTTGCGCAAATAGAGACCATAGGGGCTACTATTGATGAAGAGGTAAATTATTAGTTTCTTCTTATTTGTTTTATTTGCGTGTTTTTTAATAGTTTTTGTTGTTTCTATTGTGGTAGCACATTAACGCCACATTGTTAATGTTGTGTATGCGGAGGGATCATGAACCCGCATATTTTCACAACAACCACCTTCCAAGAGCGACATTTATGGAGACAAACTTTTTTAAAAAGCTATACTTGTGCTACAGTTTAAAACAAACTAAGCCGAACAATGTTGCTCTAGGAGAGATCATTGAAGTTGTTAGAGGTACAAGGGATCCGCACAAGAAGTGGTTTGAAGAAATTGATGTTGTTTATGGCATTTTCTTTATACGATAGTTCAAACATTGGATAGGAACTCCCGTTAATTTAAAGAAGCGAGTCATAACTGTTTTGGAATGTGAATGTCTCTCGAAGAAGAGGTGCTTTGGATCTGATCATATTAAACCATTGACAGGTATGTTTTATAACAGTTAATTTGGTAGTGTGTTTTTTAGTAGTACTCAACAGTAACTACTTTTTATCTATGGTGCATAGATGATTCCTTTTCTTTTGAAATCTGATGCGGAACAAAGAGGTGAACTTGTAGATGCCATATCATTCAAAATTGAGATGCTTCATGGAAAAATATTCCTAAGACGAAAAACGATGCCAATTGTTCTCTATTTGTGCTCAAGATGATTGAATACCATTCAATGGGCATTGAAGATATGTCAAAGGTACAAGATGGCGCAGAAGAAAACATAAGAACGAAACTGGCATTTGACATCTTCCATGAGTTTGGAGATAAATCTTATATTGGACATTTTCATTTTCATGTTTTTGTTTATCACTTGTATCTTTGATTGTTGATAAACACTCTTGCTGTTGTTTTTTGGATAAACATTCTTAATGAAAATCAGGTGGAACAATAGTGTATAACCACTCTTATTCATTTAATTTCATGTTTTAGGAAAGAATTTTTAAAACATAAAAGATTCTTCTTAAATTTGTATAAAGTCTTCCTAAATTTTACATAAAATATGACTACTAACCTAAATTAAGTAAAAAATTTTAAGAGAGTAATGTGTAACCAATATGCTGATGTAGCTAATCGATAAATAAGTATTTTCTTTATTATATATATATATATATTATATATATATATCTGTTTTTAATTTAAATAGCAAAACCTTTATATCAACTTAGGGGGATTGAACCATGACAGAAATGGTGAAGAAAGGAGTGTGTAACCGTTGTTCCATGTTATTCATTTGAGTGTTTATTATTACTTTTAATATTTATTTATGTGTATTTATTTATGGCCAATTGATATTTCATGAGAATGTATATGTTTTGTCGTTTTTGGAGTATTAAAACGATCAACAAATACATAAATAAATATAATCAAGAAAATCTATATAAACACATAAAAAAATAAATTTTCAAAGAAAAAAATCAACATCTTACCATCTTTTTAAAACTAAGTAAAGATAACTTAATATTAAGAAATTGTTTACTAAATAAAATAATTAGATAAAATAAAAGAAAAAACTGAAAATTGCAATTAGGTAGATCAAACTTAAGTCAATTGAGAAAGAAAAGGAATATGTAACCAATACACAATTGGAACTAATCAACAAATGATATTTTGTTTAATATATATACCCGTCATTTAATTAAAATAGCAACACTTTTACTTCTGATCTGAAAGGGGATCGAACCTTGAGAACAATTGTGTAACAGGAGTGTACAACCAATAGGTTACGGTAACTAATCGACATATAAATTTGTTTTTTTAATATATATACACTCATTTTAGTAGCACATTAGGAAAGATTTCTTAATATTAAAGAATTGTTTCCTAAATAAAATAATTAAATAAAATAAAGAAAAAAACTGGATGTTGCAATTATGAAGATCGAACTTTAGACAATTGAGTAAGAGAAACAGTGTGTAAACAATGCACTGCTAGATCTAATCAACAAAATGATATTTTGTTTTATATATATATATATATATATATATATATATACTAAAATAGCAAAATTATTATTTCTAATTTTGAGATGAAGTGTGTAGGAAAGAGTGTGTAAACCATTGTGCCATATCATTTATTCGAGTGTTCATCAATACTTTTAATATTTATTTCTTTATGAGTAGTATTGCAATTGATATTTCTTTAGTATATCTTTTAACATTTTTGGAATACTAAAACGATCAAAAAATACATAAGTACGTACAGTCAAGAAAATTTATATGTGCACATAAGAAAATAAATTTTCAAAGAAGAAAGAATCATCTTAGCATCTTTTAAAAATTTTAGGAAGGATTTTTTAATATTAAGGAAACGTTTCTTAAATACGTAAAGACAATTGAAGTTAAGCAAATAATCAAATATCTTTTGAAAATAGTAATAAGTAACAGATTAAGATAACAAAACATGAAGTATTCTTAGAAGGAAATTTTTTTGATAAGTAAGATATATTGGAATTCTGCAAGTAGTCTTGTTATGTCCTCCTTGACCACATCTACTATATTTGTGTCTTTGAGATTTTGAACCTGGAACTCTAAACTCTCCAACTGACATGGTTCTCTTTTTGGGAGGTTTTCCACTGCTTTGTTTAGTTTGTGGTGGCGCGCATGAAAATTCACCAACAATTGCTGGAAAGGTATAACTTGTTAAATCTCCACATAGGTAAATACTCTCTTCATATGATTTGAACCATGTTTCTGTTAAGTAAAACTCATCAACAAATTGGTTTTTATCCATCTTCGAACGTTTCGCAACAGCAATGACATGAATACAAGGTATTTTGTCTATATCAAAGATGCAACAAGTGCACTGCTTGTTTTTCCGATGAATAACATACTTTTGGGTCTCATCCTTGACCTCAAATTCATATCGATCTACTTGGAAAACATCAAGTATCATTGCAGCATCATACCTTTCTACCATCTCCTTCACCACACATGGTGTGACCAGTTTTTTTGTGTTTGGCAGCCTTTTCCCGACGTTTATGAAACCATGTTGTAAGGGTTAATCTGATGGTTTCAAGAAGAGATATTATAGGCAACTCACGAGGTATGTTTAACATGGAATTCAATGACTCTGCAATGTTAGTTGTCATGATATTGTTCGGTTTGAAGGTGCATAAGACCGAGCCCATTTTCTGAAATCAGCATCTTCTAAATATGTGGCTAAATCTACACTTTTACTTCTTATGTCGCCGAAAATGCCACTAAACTCATGACGAGTATAAGCATTAGTTGCAGCTTCTACAAGTGACAACAATCCTTTTCTCCCATACTTTGGTTTTAAGATTGTTTAGTAGGTGAATTCGGCAAATACCATGATGTGCAAGTGGATAAATTTCTGAAACTGTCTTTGCAATAGCAGGTGCTCGGTCTGAAACAAGTACCAAATCAGATGCGTCTGGGATAATAGTCTTCAGCCCTTTAAAAAACCAGCTCCACGCAGCTTTATTTTCAGAGTCCACTATTGCAAATGTTAGAGGGTATAAAGAGAAATCTCCATCTTGTGCACAAGCTCCTAGCAAAGTTCCCTTAAACTTTTCTTTGAGAAACGTACCATCTACAACAATCATTCTTCTCATCAAAGCAAAACCTCTTATCGATGGACCAAATACAACAAAGGTGTATTTGAGTTTACCAGCATTATCCATCTCCAAATAAACTGTTGATCCAAGAATTTTCTCTTTAAGCATAAACAACCATTTTGATAGGTTGTAATAACTATCCTCAGGAGTCCCTCTCATCAAATTCTGATCATAATCTTTCACTCTCCAAGCTTGTTTATAATTAATATGTATATCATGCTCTAGTCTAACTTGCTCCATAATCTATTTTGGTTTGACTCCATAATTTTTCTCACCATATTTGCTACACATTAAAGTTCCAAGCAATTTCATGGTTCCTTGTCTATGGTTGGTATTTTTGTGTGTTGTATCACAAGTATGCCCATGAACATACTTCTTCACTACAAAGTAATCAGAAGCAGCCGCCTTTAAAGCACACATCTTCCAAGTGCATTTATCATCAACACATCCTAATATCACTCTTGACTTATTCGACCAGAGAGACTTGAACTCAAACTTCCACTCTAATGCCCATTTTCCCATTTTTCCATCAACTCATCTTTGTTCTTAAAATATCTATTCACATATATATCATCGGCACCTCGGGTTGAATGTGAAATAGGAATTGGAGAAATATCTGGAGCACCGTTTAAAAGAAGTGAATGATACCGTTTATCACTACTCGAAAAGTTGTTGTTTTCTGCTACATTTGCTGACATATCATTTCTAATCGATGTATAAAATTTCTACAAAGAGAAAAATAAAATAGAATTGATATTAAATGAAACTTAATACAAATGAAATAAAATTGATATTAAAAGAGAAATAGTCATACTTTAGTTATCAATTTTTATATATAAATAGTAAAATAATCGTTTTCTAAAACTTAAAAAAGCTTCTTAAATTTAGGAAGATTTCTTTGAAAAATTTGGAAAACATACAACAGATTTAGGAAGGACTGCATAAATCGACAGAATACAAAATATATTCCATTGTAAGAAAAGATATAAATGCAATGCTACCTGTTGTTTTTCATGTGAAAAAGATGGAGTGACACAAGAATCACCATTTAAAGTTCTCACTACTTCTGTGAATCGAGTGTTTTTCACTTGAGAAATCTCTGAATTGTATACAATATTCGATTGAATGTTGTTTCCAACATTCTCAACAGCAGCGAAATCACTGTTTTCTGTGGTCTAAACAAAGTTTTTAAAAGTTTTAATGCAACTATAAAGAAATATGATCTCTCTAAAAATTTAACTATTTATATAAATTTGTTTGAAATAAATATGAAAAATATGTTACCAGTTGTTTTTCACACAAAATTATTGGATCAACACATGGATCACCATCTAGATTTTGTAACATTTGTGTGCATTGAGTATCTACATTACAATTTGCTTCATCATTTACGAATTCAAGAGAAATGATGTTGCATTTGTCACTCACCTAAAAGAGAGAGGAATTAACTTACAAGCAAAAGTGTGGAAATTGAACTTTAACAGAATACAAATTCATGTACTGTAAGATTTAGGAAGGTCTTTTTTTAATTTTTAGGAAGCTTTTCTAACAATTTAGGAAGCTATGCACGAATCATTTCATTATTGAAAGAAAACATATCAAAAATGAGTTGCAATTTTACGCACCGTTACACAGAAACGAATCAGTTTAACATCTTGTTTTAGCTTATTTATGAAAATGCACAATTGACGATCGTTGCGCAAATACACTGGTGAAGCATCATTTATCATCACGTTTGTGCTTAGTGGAAGTGCATAGCTGATGGTAATTGTTTTATTTTTTAGCGAGCGATCGATTCCAAAATCTTCGGAAACCATCTCTAGTAAAACATCATATTTGACATCTTCATCTACTTCAAAAACAGAGGCTCCTATTTCCATTTCAACTAGAAATTCTCATTTTGAGCATTTTATTTAATTTCCACTCTCCACAAACACAATAAATATCTACCATATTTTCCTAAAAAATGCAAATAAAAGCTTCAAATACATAACTTGCATAATGACTATTTAGATGAAGGAAAGAGCTTCAGACTGGCCATACAGTGACAGAAAACAAAAATAAAAATTGTAAGAACCTCTGTGAAAGTACTGTAGATAAGCTTACTGTACAAATCATAAATTGCCAGGCAAAGGTAAAATTGACAATCACGACAGAAATTCATCTCTCTTATCTTAGAAGATTGTAATACTATAGGATACATTCTAGATGAAAAAAGCAAGCAAAACCATGATCTAAGACTGTTCCTATTGAAACTACTAAAATTTGATAAAATCTAGTTAGAAAAACAAACTCAAAAATAGAATAACCTTTAAAGGAGAGAGTTTTTTATGAATAGCACATTCCTATAGAGCTATTAATGAAACAAAAAAGCGAAGATTTAGTTTTATAAAAATTATTGCTGAAATTAGAAAACCACACACACACACAAAGAACAGAAGATTTGGTTTTTACCTTTATTCTTGTGTCGTGCCTCTGCAAAAATGAGGGAAAGGAGATGAAAAGTATCTGGAAAATGTTGTAGGCATGCCGGAGCTTTCTCTCTGCCAAATCGTGTGTATAATCTCTACCTCTACTGAATCGCATGCCGTAGATGGAGACGAAATGCGGAATCGCATGCCAGAGATGGTGACGGAGTTGCAGAATGCGAGCCCACTTACTGTCGATTTCGTCATCGGAAATGTGCTGAAGTGTGAACGGGAGATGGATACGACGACCAGCAAAATTTCAATCTGCAATTTCAACGCCGGTGAGGTTGAAAAGGAGAAGCTTAACGTCTGTGTTTGGTTGTGATGTTAATTACGGAGAAAATAGACTTTTCTCATTTGTAAAAATGATAAATTGGAGATTTTTTTGTTTGGGTGTGTTATAATTATCATAAAAAGTAGGTTTAATGCTAATGTAAAGTATTTTTCTATATTTAAATATAAAATTAACCAAAATTAAAGAATTATTCTTTTATAAAAAAAAATATTTATTCCATTTTGTTTCTAATGTAAAATTTTGATAATTTTTCTTAAAACATAATAAGTAAATTATTACAAATTATCAACAATTTGTAAATTTTTTACTAATTCTTCACAAATAAGCAATAAAATTATTTGCTACCAAAATTTGATGTAAATTTTTTTTTAGATTAATTTTCTTAATGTGATATATGCATATGTATATAATACTTTTATTGACTTTTTAAAATAATATTTTTATTAGTTATCAAAAATTTGTTTTAGTTGTGTCTGCCGTTTGTTGGAGAAATTTCATTATCAGTATGATAATTAAACTCAATTTATAGCATGTTTAAACGTCAATAAAAGATGAAGAAAGAGTTACGACGACAGAGTAATATACATTAACAATCCATAAGATTCAAGATTCTTGAACAAAGACAAGACTAAAACAATGATGCAAGAGAGTTGAAGTCACACTCATATTTTCAACATTCATTTGAAGTAGTAAGGAAGGTTAAGAACATAAAGAAGGAAGTAAGCCCAAGTCACCCCTGAGATTCCTCCAAAGAAGAACCCTCCGGTGAACTTAGCCCATCCCTCAGCAGTTTGAAGCTGGTCAGGCTGCTTCTTCCGTCCAGTCAAAGTCAAACTCGGCGCGATAGACGGCTCTCCTTCTTTGAATGAAGAGATTCCGTAGATGGTGAGGCACATGCTGAGGATGACCACGAGTCCAGCGGCCGCTAATGAGCCAGCGGAGCCGGCGTAAGGAGTGTTCCTTAATGGGCCTGCTTTTACAAATGGGCCTACTAAGAGAAATCCATGGGCTAAACCAACTTCTACACCACGGAGGAGAGGGTTGACGGCAGTACGATAAGCCGGGAGGTTGGAGAGGTACCATGCGATCAATGGGCTTGATGTCACCGGAGTCTCCAAACTTCCGATGAATGGATCACCGTTGATTGGTTGAATCACTTGGAATGTTGGCTGAGAATTTCATTTTAAATGTTACATAAAACGACCCAAATTGTTTTTCTAAAAACTCCTATTATGTTACTTCTTATGGTATTCTATATATGTTAATACCAAATATAAAATATGAAATTAGAAAATAGTAAATCAACTGCAAAATTAGTGATAATCTCTAATATAATATTTTGAAATATTTTAAAAAAATAATTTCATTTTTATTAACAAAAATATCATGGTAACGTCATTATCACAATAAGTTTCAAATAAATATATAAATGAGTTTAAATTATCAGAATAATTAAAATATATGTTATTGTTATTAATTTGATTAAAAAAATAATCTATTTTATTAAACATAACTAAAAAATATTATTAAATTTATAAAAATAATTATTTTTATTTTCTGAATTTACCTATACAAAAACTAATATAAAAAATAATTTCAAATCATAGTTAAAATTATATAAATATCTAATTTATATATATTATAAACAATATTATACAATTTACGAATATTTTTCCCATCCCACTGTATAAATCTAGTAATAGGTTAATCGACGATATTTCTTCCTAAATTTCTTAAAATATGAATGAATTAAATCACTTCAATATCCTATAATTTCTTTCCTTAGAGACATAATTCACATCTTGAAAAAAGAAGAAGATACCTTGTCGGACTGAACAGCACGGACGGTGAAGGAAGAGGTTCTTCTGGCCGGAGAAACACGGAAAGGAGCACCGGAGATACCCTTTGGAACGGCAAGATGTCTCACAATAGAAGCGGAGGAGAATCTGCTCCTTAGCTGACTCGCCATTGGAGATGCACTCGCTGCCATTACTGTGTCCAAGTTTCCTCTTAGGAAATTAAACAAAATGAGTATGAGATGAAGAAATAAGCAATATAGGAGAGTTGAGATTGCACATGCTGATCTGGCATGAGAGTGGATTTGGTTCGTGAGATGTTGTGGCTCTTAGGGATCTATGTGTGTTTCATGTATCTGATTTTCATTGGATGTTATCTTATCCACTTTGCCCCCCAATATTTTATTAGATATGAATAAATCGTATATATTACTTAAAAGAATTGTTGATTGGGCGGGTTGAACAAGGTTTGGCCCAGTCCTCACTTTGGACTGACCACGGAGCAAGCCCAAATCCGAATGGTTATAATGCGGTAAGACCAAGTCCGCGATCAAAAGTGCGAGACCAATTGGTCATTTGATAGTCCTAATTGATTAAATTTTAAAGCTTTTGTTTTTTTAATTTGGGAGAAATTTTGGTGAAGTCCACGACAATAACGTAATTTGAACAAATCCACGAAAATAACGTAATTCTGCAATTAACTTCAAAAACGTAAATTCTCATTAAAATATATACTTTCACAATTTTCTATTAAAACCTTATTTTACAATTTTCTATTAAAATGTCATTTTGCAACTTATTTTCAAAAATGTAATATTTATATTATTATTATTTGGAAAGTACCTTTAAAAAAATAACATTTAATTTGTAAATATTACATTAAATATCATTATAAATAATTATTTAAAAAAATAAATATCAAATATATATGAAGGTTAAAACAGTCACTAGTATTACGAAATCTAATATTTAAATTTTATATTTTATTAGTCTATTTGAATAACTTGTATCTGAAATAAATAAATTAACTATATTAATATATATACCAACTTAACAAATTACAATATTTAAATTACATTTATATTTTATAGATTATATTCATAAATATTATGAAATCTAATATTTAAAATTCAAAATTTTATTAATATATTTGAATAATATTTTTATCAGAAAAAATAAATTAACTATAATATTATATTTAACAATTTAAATTTTTGTATTTGTATTTATATTATTAATATTTTATAAAATAAATATCATTTAAAAATATATATATAGTGATTTAACAGTCACTAAAAATTTATAAACTATAATATAAATTCACAAAAATAAAAACATAATAAAATATTATAATTAGATAACTGCGAGAACGGTTCAATTTCTAGTTTCCATTAAAAAAATATGTTTAGACGGATGATACATATCATTATGGTCTCGACCTCTTGATAGCTATTAATTGCTATGACAAATGAATTTTTACCAAAATTCAAAGATAATTGATTGGATTATACATTTTAAAATACTTCATATAAATTTAATATTATTTTAAAGTACAATTTTAAATCCACTTGATTAACGTTTTAACATAAAATTTGAAACATTTAAAGATATTCAACTAAATATTTCTGTAAAATATTATAGAGTAAGTGTATCCGATGAGCCAAAACAATCACCTAATTTGCAATATAGCCAAACATTATTTTTGACATTGTACAAATAATGTTAAACCGATATTACCTCTATTAACCTAAACCCCTAACTTTGATTCGTAAAATAAAACTAGAAGACGTTTGCATATATGTGTTACAATGATATTACATGATTTAATGATGAGAGAAAAGGAACAAAAATTCTCGTCAAAATGTTTCAAAAATTTCATTTCTCTATTTTTTTACTTCTTCTCATTACCCGAAAATCCTCCTCATTTGTTCTTGCAAGCGACGATTTCCGGCTATTCGCGTGCCCAGTTCCGTTATCGGCCAATTTTTTCTGGTAAATCTCAAATTTCTCTACAACTGGTACAGTTCACATGAACTATACGACTCACCTCTAACTCGGTATGTTCTCCAATTTCGCAACCTTTTCTCAACTATTACGACGATTCCTTAAATCTCGCATCTTGCTAGATTTGTAACCGTATTTTCTACAAGATAAAAAACCCCCTTTTCTCATCTCTTGCACTATTCATTTGAACAGTATACACTCACAGTCGCAAAATTATGGATGATGTTGAAATGGTAGCAGTTACATCGTTTTATGCTTTCTTTTTTACACATGTCTAAGTTTTTTTTCATGAATTGATCTCTTTCTTCTTGCATGTACATGATTCAATCACTCCGCTGTCGGAGAAGATATTTGCCGCCAGAGAAGAACCCTCCAACGAGCGTGTGAACTCATATCACAAGACGAAAAGAATTTCTTCTATTTTGAATGCTCTCGAAAAGGGTGAAGTCGAATTTTTCATGAATTCTGTGTATGGGAAAATTATTGCATCGAATGAGAAACCATCCTATTATAGAAGTTTTGGTAATTTCATGATCACTTGGCAACTTAAAACTTCAAAACCACATGAGTTATGGTTTCTGTTTGGGGTTAAACCAATTAGATTCTCGCTAACAGAGTTTGCGATCATAACCGGCCTTCCTTGTGGCAAATTTCCAAATCCTACCAAGGGCAAGAAGAGGCATCCCATTAAAGAGAAGTCGTACTGGTCTACACTCTTCGGTAATCTGCAATCATACTCGGTTGATCTTGCGATAAAGATGATGAAAAAGAAAACCATAGCCAATAAAGAAGAAAGGATCAAATTTGCTTGTCTTGCTTTCATGGCATCGGTGTTGGTTCTTACATTTCATAACCGTAAAATTGATAAAACCCATGTTGAACTGATTCGGGATTTAGATTCTTTTTTACTTATCCGTGGGGAAAGACTACATTTGATTTGGTGGTTTCTAATGTGAAAAAGGGATGTTTTTGATTTATCCCAGATATCAATTGGTGTTCAAGGTTTTGTTCACTCTATCCAACTATTTATGGTTGAAGCAATTCCATCAATACTGGATATTGAGCAAGTCAATGATTCTTCGTCATCGTCTGATACCGAAGATGATAACAAGGAACAACGTAACGAAACGCGTGATGATTCATCATCTTCCAAAAAGAAGAAAATTGGTATTAGCCCTGGACATGCGAGGTTGCTGGATGAGGAATGCCAAGTAATTTTCGACATCCTCTCTTATGTTTTTCCATACTATAATTTGTGGACCACAAGTTTTTATACCCACGTAATTCTATGGGGAATTATGTTTTGGGTATCGGGTATTAATCAAAAGTACAGTTAACAAATTGATTAACATGGAGTGCTCCATATTACAGGTTCTGATATATGTAGGTGTTATTCTTTGAGATATGTGATATTCATGTTAACTCATATGCTAACGATGTTAACACTCTTTTGTTACCCGATATGCTTTTTCTTAACAGCTACAATATCGTTTATTATGCTAACCGCTAATATCAAATCCTCATAATATTTTCTGATATTTCTTAAACTTCTCTGATATTTTTGTTGTTTTCTCTTACCAAGATTTTTTTATGATGAATCACTAATATTTTTTTGGTATAGATGTTATTACATGCTAATGAGATTCTTAATCTATGTTGTTGTTTGTAGGTTGAAGTGATTAGCATTATACCTGATGATGGGGGTATGACAATAAACGAGGATGATTTGGTGCGGTCTGATGATGAGAACGATGAGAAGGTCAACAACATGATGAAGTTGATATCATATAATTTTCAATTTGAGAAAACTACGTTCTCTGGAGGGACAACGGAGGATGAGCTGAATAAGTAGCGGAGTCAAGAAATGGAGAAGAAGGAGATGGAAAAGAAAGATAAGAAGGATAAGCGGAAAGAGAGACTTAATATATCTGAACCTGCTCATCCGCATTCTTCTACTAAGGCGCCATCTCGTACTTCAAACGATCCGCGTATTGTTGCTGATTTCGTGACTTCAAAATTGCGTGATCATTTTACCGCTATTGATACGAAACTCAACAAATCTATCGCCAATTTCAAGAAGTTAGACGCATCAATTACGAAACTTCAGGAATATGTTGAAATGTTTATTGATCAAAAGATTACCAAGATGCAGGACGCGGTTCTCAATTTTATTCGTCAGGTTATTGGCAAATCTTCATCAGTCAATACTCATACAACCCACCAACCATTCACTGGTAGCGTTGATGATATCCCGGGAACGTCTAATCTTCCCTGTCCGGGAGAGGGTTTGTCTGCTAAGGACCCCTTTATTGATATAACGGGGTGGAGTCTGATGCATCAAATTGCAATTAATGATGTCCTCGGTTCTCTTAATCAAGATGGATTGAACGAGGTTAGTCTTAAAATTTTTTTAACCCTTTAATCACGGATACATGTCGGCTATTGCTATCAGTTACACTACTCTATGCATAATTATAATGCACTACCTCATTTCTTATCCGAGTTTGATTACTGCCATTTGTAATAGTTCCGGATATTTTAATTATTACCAATATAGATTTTTAACATTGGTTGTACCTCGATTTGTAGGTCAATGAAGACAATGATGAAGAACTAAACAATGCTGATGATGTCCATGACGTGAATGCCGACAACTCTATAACTGATAATTTACCTACAGAGGAAATTCACGTACTTGGAGATTGAAAATGTTTTGGTATGTGCTACAAATGTTGTTCTTTTTTTCATTATTGAGATGTAAATTATTGTTTTTGTTGTAACTAATAATGTGTAATAGTCTTCCGAGCCCATTCATATCGATGATGCAACTTTTCGATCTACCATGCCGTCGTTCACTCTTGGACTTTCGCAGAAAGATGTAAACAAAGGCGATGGTACTGATACCTTCGAGGATAATCCACAGGCATCTGATGGCGATGATGCAGGGGATAACGATGAAGAGAAGGAAGATGATAACGAAGAAGATACCACAAATGACAAGGACCAGAAGCTTCACAAAAGCAAGAGGCAGACGACAGCCCCGAATGTTCTCAGGGATTTTGAATGTGACAAACGGTTGATTGCAGTGCCACAAGATCATAACCAATCCTTTATGGATATGATCCTGACCTCGATTATGCAACAAAATTTGTCAAGCTTCATACTTTACTCAAGAAAAAACTGTAAGTTTATATGATATTTTATAAAATAACTAACAATCTATTCAATTGTGGATACCATTATTAATTCTTGATTTCTGAATGTTCCTGTTAAACTACGGTATTGTGCGGAATTAGTAATGATAATTGGTTACATTTTTTTGTAGTTCGAATTATCTGCCCAAAGGCATCACAGTTACCAACAGAGATGTCGCCGACATAGCTGAGAGAATGAAACTGATGTCTCATAAAGTAAGTATTAATTACAACGTAAGATTGAAAAAATTTGTTACCCTATGTGTCATCTAACCATTTTTTGTAATTTGTCCAGATGTTTGATGATTTAATGCATTTGATCCAGCTTATGTACAACAGAGAGCAAAGTCTAGGACAGACTGTGTTATTACTTGACACCAACTTTGTGTCGCTGCTCATGAAACATCATTCCAAATTTGCCCGTCTTGCAGCCAAAGATAGGGCACGTTTTATGTTTGATGATGACATTTTCATATATTTCATATTGGAGAGCAATCCAAATGCTCCCTCAAGGTTGTATTTCCCCTTCACCCTTGATAAACAACATTGGGTCGGTGTTTGTATTGACTCGTCTGTTAACACGGTGTACGTTCTTGACTACAATATCTCTTTCCGTTCATATAATTCGGTTAAGAAAGATATTAGCCCGATAGCTCAATTGATTCCTTACATGTTGAAGAGGATTGCTTTCAAAAATATGCTGTCACAGACTAATGCATATGCTATCGTGAGATGTAGAGGCATTCCTCATAACGGTATATATGTCGACTCAACAGTCACGTCATTACTGTTGATGCAAGCTCATTCCATAACTGGATTTGAAGGATGTAAAAACATCAAACCTGATTCCATATCATCTGAATCCCAAAAAGTTGTTGTTATGTTCTTTGAAGAGTTTGTCGACATCATTGAAATTCCATAACTTTAACTTGTTGTATCTCTGATTTCACATTAATTTCTGGACTCTTTTTACTGCGTGTTCCACATTGCGTGTAAAACTATTTGGATCTCAATTTCATTTTGTATGTCTGCTACTTATGTATTTATCCGGGTATGGTATGTTGTAGTTGTTATAAGTTGTTATTTACGATACCTTTTTCCATGCTTCCAAAAGTTATCAACAATTTCTAAATAGTATGGTACAAGAGTTGTTACATGTACCACTTGTTTCATCTAATTGATGTTGAAATGAAATTTGTTTTAATCAAAGGTGTTTAGAGTTTTTATTTTCATTATGGAAGTGCATTCATTATTTATTTGTCCAAGGCATTACAAAAGATAATACGGCTAACAAGTTGCGTTTTACATTAATATAAAACAAAGGGAAAATAACGCATTAACAGCCGATCCCAAAATATTTATAACTTATGCTCATTTGCTCTTCCAATCCCTTAGTCACTTCAAATAGGCGTTTTACATGTGGCTCGGTTATGACCGAAACTACCACACCTACCTCATATAGTCATCTTCTAACTCGTCCCTGAAATTACAAAGTAAAAATATCATATAACTATGGTGATATGTAGGTGATTCCATATTTTCATGTTATATGGATTGATATCTGTTAAGATTAAATTTATCAGATAAAACTTACTCAAAATTCCCCTCTTGAGAATATCTTTTGTTTGCGTGGTCGTCCAGGGGGCGCCTTGTTAATGGTGGAAGCAAATTGATCTCCATCAGAGGGTCATTCACCCTCGTTTTGTTAATCAATCCAGGCACCAGATACACACTACTGTCATAGGCCATTTTCCAAAAATTTGATGTTAACTTGGTACACACAAGTGTATCAACCTTTATCTTCGCATGCACAACAGCAGCAACTGCATGAGGGCAAGGAATCTTCATAATCTGAAACTCACAACAAGAACATATTTTTTTCCAAAAGATCTACGTGGTACGAACCACCGAGTTTCGTACGTATCTCAAATTCATTTTTATTGATTTGATGTATCTCGAATTCCGTTGATACCTCAAAATATTTCTCAATTATTTCTTCAACTTCTGGGGTAACTAGAGTGGTAATGGATGATGACCTTTCTTGCTTATTATTGAACCAGCTTGTAAGTGTTGATCTTATATACTCAATTAGAGGTATTATCGGGAAACCACGTGCTTCACCCAGAGCTGCATTCAAGGATACTGCGATGTTGCTTGTCATTATGTTGTATCACATGCCATTAAAGTGAGACATTGCCATATGTGGATTAGATCGTGTGGTACGGTAATGGAACTTTTTGTTTAGTGCATATAAAACCATATGCATTTTGAATGCGTCTTGATCGTAGAATATCATTCCAACATAGACATCACTCGCAGTGTTTTGAAAACAAACACCTGTACGGATAACAAATTCAGTACACGTTAATAGAAGTGGTTACAGTAAACAATTTACTAATTAACGTTCTGCACATTTCCAAAACCATTTTTTACCTGTTAACATTTAATATACACAACTAATTTACCATATACCGAAGGTTGTGTGCAATAGCAAGCTAACCATAATATTATCCGTAATAGATGATATTACATAACATTATATAATTGTTTTTAACATTATTTAATGAAAAATAATTTATTTTCTGATACATACCTTGAGAAGTGGAATCATCCACCGGTTCGATATGTTCTACCGGAAAATTATTCTGCCCACTTGATTGTCCTATTTCCAAATTGAAGTACTCTTGAAAAACTTTCCCTTTCCCCTTATTGATTGTAGTTACTGGAATTATTGCTTGTGATTCTATGTTCGAACTGTTTCCGATACCACTAACTTCAGCTACAATAAAAACATGTATTCAATTAAATGAAACGCAAATTATCAAGCTCATGATTTCATATACAGTATGTACAAGTTAATATAATGAGTTACCGAGAGGATGCAAATTTTGAGAGATGTGACCTTCATCGTCGTTGTTAGGAACTATGATATCTATAGCTTATGATGTATTACTATCATCTTCATTCAAACGAATGATTTCATCATTACCAACTACTGGGATATCATTCATGTTACAGAATTCACTAGATGAGCTAGAGGATGATTGGTTATCTGCTCCAGGATGTATGATATCATTTCCGGATATTTTTCCACTTAAAAGGTTATGGATTTTGGTTATCACAACTGATGCGAACCTCCCAAGGAATGCACTTCTGGATGCGGTTGAGATAGGCTTTGCAATAGAATGAATCGAAATTCAATCTGTTCAAAGGTTGTGGATTGAAGGGTCACATAGTAGCTACGGAAAGACTACTGATTTACCTAAGATAGTAGCTTAGATATTACACACTAAGGCTACTAAATGTTGACTGAAGGATATTACACACCAACAATCAAATTAAGAAGGGAATCACTCTCAAACTTAAGAAAAGAAGCTGTTTTTATTTGAAAAGTTGAATGATCAAGTTTACAACTGAAAGCCCCTATTTATACTATAAGGGGACGTAAATATGAGGAGCCTACAACATTAAATTGGTTACAATTACAAGGAAAGACTTGACCAAAGACCTTGACCAAAGACCTTGACTTCATTAACTCTTATTTTGACTATGAATGTAGACACTTTTCCCCCCCTTTGATGATGCCAATTTTGATCATTTTGAATTGAACTCCTTTTGATTTTAAACAACAAATTGGGCTGGTTGTAATGTGATTCATTTGCCTCATTAAAAACCTTACCAAGAAAACCCAATGGGAAAAAACTTGGATAAGGGAAAAAGAGTACAAATGGTTCACATACCCATTTGTATGCTTTCTTGAGCTTGTACTAAAATCAGAGTGCTTTTAGGCACTTCTCCATTCAAGCTCAAGTGAATTTGTTGTGCATTCTCCTTGTTGAGCATGCGGCTGATTGCCTCTTTTAGTTTCTTGGCTTTGGCTCGGGTTAATTGTCCAGCTGGTAGTGCAAGAGATTCTTCATGTTCCACTGGTTCATTCCTAGCCATGAGCTTCTCCTTTTGTGTGCTTTCTATGCTCGTATCATCCCCCTCCTCTTGAAAAGGATTTGACCTCAAATCTGGTTCATCTGCAATGAAAGGCACAAGATCAGAAACATTGAAGCTTGAACTCACATTATACTTGCCTTGAAGATCAATTTGGTAGGCGTTGTTGCTGATCTTCTGAACTATCTTGAAAGGTCCATCAATTCTGGGCATAAGTTTGGATTTTCTTTCAGCTGGAAATCTTTGTTTCCTCAAGTGAACCCACACGAGGTCTCCCACCTCAAATACCATTTCACGTCTTCCTTTGTTGGCCTTTCTTGCATATTGTTGGGTTCTGGCCTCAATATTCTTCCTTGCATTCTCATGGATCTGTTTAACAATCTCAGCTTATCTTTTTCCATCAATACTAGCACTTTCACTTAAAGGCAAAGGGGTTAGATCCAAAGGAGATAAAGGATTGAAACCATACACAGTTTGAAAAGGAGAATACTTAGAAGCAGAATGTACAGAATGGTTATATGCAAATTCAGCATGTGGTAAACATTCTTCCCATGTTCTAAGATTTCGTTTGATTAATGCACGCAATAAAATAGACAAGGTTCTATTAACTACTTCAGTTTGACCATCCGTTTGTGGGTGACATGTTGTAGAGAATACACACTTAGTTCCAAATTTAGACCAAAGAGTTTTCCAAAAGTAACTCAAGAACTTAGTGTCTCTATCAGAAACTATGGTCCTAGGCATTCCATGTAAGCGAACTACCTCTTTAAAGAACAGATTGGCTATATGCCATGCATCATCAGTCTTGTGACATGCTATAAAATGAGCCATCTTAGAGAATCTATCAACCACAACAAAGATAGAATCCTTTCCTGTCTTAGTTCTAGGCAAACCAACCACAAAGTCATTGATATGTCAATCCATGGATGAGTAGGAATGGGTAAGGGAGTGTACAAACCGTAGGGTTGAACCTTAGACTTAGCCTGTTTGCATGTAACACACCTTGCACAGATTCTTTCTACGTCTCTCTTCATGTGTGGCCAATAGAAATGATCTTGCATGACCTTAAGTGTTTTGGCAACTCCAAAATGCCCCATCAGTCCACCTCCATGAGCTTCCCTAACTAACAAGTCTCGAATAGAACAGTTAGGCACACATAATCTATTATCATAAAATAGGAATCCTTCATGCCGATAGTATTTTCCTGAAGCAAACTTTTTGCTAGCAATGTATACATCTTTAAATTCAGGATCAGTTTCATATAGCTCTTTAAGCTGTTAAAAACCTAACAACTTAGCATCAAGAGTAGAGATTAAGGCATACCTCCGTGACAATGCANGATGAGTAGGAATGGGTAAAGGAGTGTACAAACCGTGGGGTTGAACCTTAGACTTAGCCTGTTTGCATGTAACACACCTTGCACAGATTCTTTCTACGTCTCTCTTCATGTGTGGCCAATGGAAATGATCTTGCATGACCTTAAGTGTTTTGGCAACTCCAAAATGCCCCATCAGTCCACCTCCATGAGCTTCCCTAACTAACAAGTCTCGAATAGAACAGTTAGGCACACATAATCTATTATCATAAAATAGAAATCCTTCATGCCGATAGTATTTTCCTGAAGCAAACCTTTTGCTAGCAATGTATACATCTTTAAATTCAGGATCAGTTTCATATAGCTCTTTAAGCTGTTCAAAACCTAACAACTTAGCATCAAGAGTAGAGATTAAGGCATACCTCCTTGACAATGCATCTGCCACAACATTCTCTTTACCTTATTTGTATTTAATGACATACGGAAATGTTTCTATGAACTCAACCCACCGTGCATGCCTTTTGTTCAGCTTCTGTTGGCCCTTTAAGTGCTTGAGTGACTCATGATCAGTGTGAATCACGAACTGCTTAGGCCACAAGTAGTGTTGCCAAGTTTGCAAAGCACGGACCAAGGCATACAATTCCTTGTCGTAGGTTGGATAGTTGAGGGTGGCTATTCCAAGCTTCTCACTGAAATAAGCTATAGGTTTCTTATCCTGCACCAAAACGGCTCCAATACCTATACCAGAAGCATCACATTCTATCTCAAAAGTTTTAAGAAAATCAGGTAAAGATAGAAGAGGTGCATGTGTAAGCTTTTCTTTCAAAGCTTGGAATGAGCTTTCTTGAGCATGTCCCCATTTGAATCCTACGTATTTCTTGATTACTTCCGTAAGTGGGGCAGCAATAGTGCTAAAATCCTTGACAAAGCATCTATAGAAGCCAGCTAGCCCATGGAAACTTCTCACTTCTCCTACTGTTTTTGGACTTGGCCATTCCTTATTAGCTTTGACCTTCTCCTCGTCAACCTTAATACCATCTGCACTTATAACAAAGCCTAGGAACACAATGTTATCTGTACAAAAAGTGCATTTCTTAAGATTGGCATATAGTTTTTCTTTTCTAAGAACGCTTAGAACAGATGTCTAATGACTAGCATGCTCTTCTAGATTCTTGCTGTAGATTAAGATGTCATCAAAGTATACCACAACAAAGACTCCTATGAATGCTCTAAGAGCATGATTCATCAACCTCATGAAAGTACTAGGTGCATTTGTTAACCCAAATGGCATGACTAACCATTCATATAATCCATGCTTAGTTTTAAATGCAGTTTTCCATTCATCCCCTTCTTTCATGTGTATTTGATGGTACCCACTCTTAAGATCTATCTTAGAAAAGATTCTGGAACCATGCAATTCATCAAGCATGTCATCTAACCTAGGGATTGGATGGCGATACTTTACCGTAATGTTGTTGATTGCTCTACAATCAACACACATGCGCCAACTGCCATCTTTCTTTGGCACAAGTAGAACTGGCACAGCACAAGGACTCATGCTCTCCCTGATGTAGCCCTTCTCCATTAGCTCATTAACTTGCCTTTGCAGCTCTTTAGTCTCAACGGGGTTGGTTCTATAAGCTGGTCTATTTGGTAGTGAGGCTCCAGGTACAAAATCAATCTGATGTTCAATGCCTCTGATGGGTGGTAGCCTCTTTGAATTGTCTTCTGGAAAGACATCTTCATAATCCTGCAAAATAGAAGTCACTTCACTCGGTAATACCGGTGCAACGTTAGTTAAGCTCATGAGAGCTTCCTTATAGATAAACAAAAGAACAGGTTGTTGTGATAAGAGAGCCTTCTTAACTCCACCAGTTCTCACAAAGAAACTTGAGTGCTTCTTGTTCTTGTTCTCACAGCCTCTGTCACTTTTAGTGCTTATAGTTTCCTTTGAAGTTCCAGCTGTTTTCCTTTGCTCCAACACGAGCTTATCTTGGTACACCTCCTGTGGTGTCATAGGAACAAGTGTGATCTTCTTACCTTTGTGTTCAAACGAGTGTTGGTTGGTGTAACCATCATGAATGACCTTTCGATCAAATTGCCATGGTCTTCCAAGCAGAACGTGGCCAGCCTCCATTGGTAAAACATCACAAAGGATCTCATCTTGGTACTTTCCAATGGTTATAGGTACCTTGACTTGGCTGCTTACCTTCATTTCGCCACACTCATTAAGCCATTGCAGCTTATACGGCTTTGGGTGCTTGAACACTTCCAGACCTAACTTGTTTACCATAGTTTCACTAGCCACATTAGTGCAGCTTCCTCCATCAATAATGATGCTGCAAACCTTTCCTTGGACGTGGCATCTTGAGTGAAACAGGTTCTCTCTTTGCTCATGTTCTTTGGTTTTGTTTTGTACGCTTAGGGTTCTTCTTTTTACCAATAATTCTCCTGCCATAGGAGGTTCAAGATGCTCTTCTGAAGAATCAGAAAAGACTTCTTCTTCCTCGGATTCTATTTCACCATTATCCAACAGAATCATGATCTTCTTGTTGGTGAATTCATTCGCATAATGCCCTCTTCCTTGGCATTTGAAACACTTCACATATCTTGTTCTAGTAGATGTAGTAGCTTCAGATTTGCCCTTGACGTCTTGAGTGGTTGTTGAAGGTTTGGAATCAACTTTAGCAATCTTTTTTCCTTCCCTTTGGTAGCTAGGCTTATTGTTAGCTGCTCCATATCTTGGCCTAATATAACTTTTTCTTTTTAGCTGCTGTTCCACCAGTATGGCTTTGTGCAACATTTCCTCTAGCTCCACATAATGTTCCAGCTCCATTCTATCTTGAATGTCACGGTTAAGTCCTCCTAAAAATCTTGCCATAGTAGCTTCTCTGTCTTCTGAAATGTCTGCCCTGATCATGAGGGTTTCCAACTCCTGGAAATAGTCCTCAACACTTCGGCTTCCTTGATTGAGTCTCCTTAGCTTTTGGTGAAGCTCACGGTGGTAATGGCTGGGCACAAACGTTTTCCTCATTATGGCTTTCATCTCAGCCCATGTTTCTACTGGATACTCACCATTACGTCTTCTGGAAGTCACCAATTGATCCCACCAGCTGAGTGCATACTCATAAAATTCAGTAGCAGCTATGCGGACCTTGTTGAGCTCGGAATAGTGTTGACAATCAAACACCAGCTCGATCTTCTTCTCCCATTCCAGGTAAGTGTCTGGATCATTTTTGCCATAGAATGATGGTATCTTAAGTTTAAGACCTCTTATGGTGTCATTAAGCGTAACCCTTCTTCTCTTAAACGCCTATGCCTCCTTTGGGTTCTCCTACTCCCTTCACTGCCATGACTATAATAGGCTTCTATTTCTTCATTATGGCCATGTCTAAAGGGATTCCTGGTTCTACTTGGACCTGATTCAGTGTTACTATTGTTCTGAACATCATCAAGCCGCAAATGAATGGCTTCCAGCTCTACTTGTAGTACTTTCTTCATTTCTGCTACTAGAGCCTCCATTAACAAGTTTGGTGCTTCTGAAGTTTGATTTCCTCCTGACATAGCTACAAATACACTTAACAAATGCGTTAAAAATACCTGTTCTGAAAAAATATTTCGATGGAAGATGAAGAGTTGCGAGTGTGTTATTTTCTAATCTGAAAATGCAATGGGTTGGGGTCGTTTTTGATGTTATAAACTGATGTAATATTGGATAAAAACAACAATGCAATTATATGAATAGGTTTTTTCGATTAATCAACTGATGCAAATCGATACACAAGCATATGCAATCTAAATAGATGGAAATAAAGAGATATAGAGATCAGTGATAGGGATAACCGACCAAAAGTGTGCTCTGATACCAAATGATGCGAACCTCCCAAGGAATGCACTTCTGGATGCGGTTGAGATAGGCTTTGCAACAGAATGAATCGAAATTCAATCTGTTCAAAGGTTGTGGATTGAAGGGTCACACAGTAGCTGCGGAAAGACTACTGATTTACCTAAGATAGTAGCTTAGATATTACACACTAAGGCTACTAAATGTTGACTGAAGGATATTAGACACCAACAATCAGATTAAGAAGAGAATCACTCTCAATCTTAAGAAAAGAAGCTGTTTTTATTTGAAAAGTTGAATATCAAGTTTACAACTGAAAGCCCCTATTTATACTATAAGGGGGCGTAAATATGAGGAGCCTACAACATTAAATTGGTTACAATTACAAGGGAACACTTGACCAAAGACCTTGACAAAATACCTTGACTTCATTAACTCTTATTTTGACTATGAATGAAGAGACTTTGCCCCCCCCCTCCTTTGATGACGCCAATTTTGAGCATTTTTAATTGAATTTCTTTTGATTTTAAACAACAAATTGGGCTGGTTGTAATGTGATTCATTTGCCTCATTAAAAACCTTACCAAGAAAACCCAATGGGAGAAAACTTGGATAAGGGAAAAAGAGTACAAATGGATCACATACCCATTTGTATGCTTTCTTGAGCTTGTACTAAAATCAGAGTGCTTTTAGGCACTTCTCCATTCAAGCTCAAGTGAATTTTTTGTGCATTCTCCTTGTTGAGCATGCGGCTGATTGCCTCTTTGAGTTTCTTGGCTTTGGCTCGGGTTAATGGTCCAGCTGGTAGTGCAAGAGATTCTTCATGTTCCACTGGTTCATTCCTAGCCATGAGCTTCTCCTTTTGGTGTGCTTTCTATGCTCGTATCAATTGGCCAACCCCAAAATCAATCTAGGATTGGTCTTTGTACAATTGTATGTTAAAATTTATAGAATCTTGAGAGAGCTTTATGAAATTGTATTGTCGGCGGTGTAGTTCATCGCGGTGCAAAAGTTATAGAATTAAAAAAAATATTATGTTTTGCAATATACACTTTAAAAATCGAGTGAACAAAAGAAGTGTGCAACACAAGGACTTCCAAGGTCACCCCTCCCACTAATACCCTCGCAAAAGCACCTATAGATGCAGAGTTCTGATGGGATCTAGTGCATTTTTGTTGGTATGATCGCACCTGGTAGTACATGTCAGGCAATCGTATATATGCTCTTCATCCACTTTTTGCAATGATTCTTTGCGAGTTCCATCCACTAGATAAAGAAGGCTCCAAACGATGTGTGGGCCTCACCTAGATGATTGAGAAGTTTTGGATCAACGATTTGATGAGTTTGAGACGATCTATAATACGGTTTAAAGGTTGTGATTGTTCTTCCCGAGAAAAACGTCTGAAAGAACATCTAAACATCAAAATATTGGGTCGCAAACAGCCACCATTAGTGTACATATAATTGGTACGTCAGAGATCTTTGAGAGAGCATTCCAAAATAGTTTTATCAGCCGTGTAGTTCATCGCGTTGCAAAAGTTATAACATGTCGAAAATACATAGTTTTGAGATAGAAACATCAAAATTGATTGAATAATTAAAGGGGTGCAACACGAGGACTTCTCAGAATTTCACCCATCCCAGCACTATCCTCCCTGATGAGGGCATCAGGTCGTATGTCCAGCCAGGAGATCAGACTGGCCAACCAGGAAGCTTGCCCGAGACAGCCGGGCCATCTGGCACGCCTGCCGGCCCAAGCAGTACCGCCGGACCCTCGAGCAATAGGACCAGACCAACCAGCATTGCCGGCGGAGAGGCCCAAGCTTCCGGCACATGTGGTGGCGACGTGGATGACACTGCTGGTCCCCTTGGTGATGCCGCCGACTCCGGGATCAATTTGGCCGGTCCTGAAGGCATTCCGGCCAGTACCTCGCACATTCCAGCCGGAACAGCCAATCCAGCCGAGTGCACGAGCATTTCTACTTCTACACAAGGAAACTCGGACCAGATAAGCTACCAGCTTGAGGACATGCATCTAGAGGAAGTATCAACACCAGTAGTGCCACCAGGAGCAATGACAAGGAGTAGATCAAGAGCACTCTTCCACAAGTTCAGCTTATGGGTGGACAAGCTCCTAGAGGAAGATCGACTAAGGACAATGGGCCAGAAATGCAAGGAAGAGTCCAATGGCTTCTCCACAACAATCAAGATATTTTCATAACATATAAATGGAAAACCTAATCGCAAGACTACGTACACATGTTCAAAAACAAAGGAGAAACATGAAATTAGATACACAATAATAACATAAAAAAGAATGAGATTAATAAGAATTCAGCTCTGAATGGATTGAAACATTAAAATTTTCATCCGGAAGGAACATTAACGTCTTACTTACTACAATAACATAGAAACAAAAAAATAAGTTCAAATTTTTAAAAGTTTCCGAGTTACATTATTTATTGATATTGGATTGACTCAAAACAAAAATATCAAACTTTTAGAAAATTTGATCAAACAAATCATGATGGACTAATTTGACTACTCACAAGAGCGGCAAAAAATTTCATTTCTGATATCACTATGATCGGTTAACAATGATCATTTTAACTAGTTGGTGAACTTGACACGTCCACACTAAATCGCCCATAACTTTTGATTTAGAGCTCAGAATAACACGAATCCTGCGCCCACGTTCAGCTAACCTAATTTTCTATATTATGACCAGCTTTCAGCCTAAAATAGATACGCAAAAGTCTCCGTTTAATCATATCTTTCACATACTGCGTAATGCCATGAATTTTGCTTCATTGATAAAACTTTACCTGAACGACCGGAATTTTGAATCTCATATGTGAGTGTCATATTGTTCACCATAAAATGAAACTAACTCCATTTCAACTGTGTATCCAAAGTTTTACTATTCTTTCAAAAGTGTCCATCCCTTACAATCTATTCCAAAACACGTTTTCTTCTCGCTTCAGGTTGTATTCAACTCATGTGCGTTTAGCCGCTCGCAAAAACCAATACGAACGCATATAGGTCAATAAAAGAAACATATACAGTAGGAATACTATAACGCAACTTGATCTAATAGATAACAAGACTACAAATGCAACAGAAAACAACGAACTGAAAGATACACATGAACTTGAAAACAAAAGACTCCATGCTAATCAAACACCTACCGGGTGCAAAATATATACGATCTATAGATATCTGGTGATCAAGTGTAATGCAGCATGAAAGATATCATAAATGAAGGAATCTAAAGACGCCAATCAGTAAAACAACATGGATCAATCAAGATATTTTCATAACATATAAATGGAAAACCTTTTCCTCATGATTCACTATCCTCTTGAACATCAGCCCTAAGCAATAAGGTTTCCATCTCCTTAAAGTACTCCTGTACGGTTCTAAATCCTTGAGATAGGTTTCTAAGCTTAAAGTGAAGTTCCCTATGGTAGTGGCTATGTATAAACCCTTTCATGATTACTCTAAGCGTGGGCATGGGATTCATGCCATTCTGAGCTCTAAATCAAAAGTTACGGATGATTTAGTGCAGCCATGTCAAGTTGATCACCCACTCAATATGATTATTCTAAACTGATAATTGGTTCTCATTTACTAAAGCCTTATAAATGAATCATAATGCATGGCATCACGTAGTTCAAGATAGAATGTATTACTTAGAACCTTTGTCGTATCTATTTCTTTCTCAAATTTTGTCAAAATTTATAAAATTGAGCTAGCTTAACGTGGGCATTAGATTCGTGTCATTCTGAGCTCTAAATCAAAAGTGACAAATGATTAAGTGTGTACATGTCAAGTTGATTGGCCAGTTAATATGATTACTATAAACTGAAAAATGGTGCTTATTGAGTAAAGGCTTATAAATGAAGCGTAATGCATTGCATCATGCTGTTCGGGATAGATTGGATTACTCGGATGCTTTTTCGTATCTAGTTCTGTCTCAAATTTTGTCAATATATAGAAAATTAAGCTACCTTACGTGGGCATTGGATTCGTGTCATTCTAAGCCCTAAATCAAAAGTTTTGGATGATTTAGGGCAGACATGTCAAGTTGATCGGCGAGTTAAAATGATAATTCCAAACTGACCATTGGTGCTCATTGAGTAAGAACTTATAAATGAAGCATAATGCATAACATTACGTAGTTTTGGATATATTTGATTATTTAGAGGATTTTTGAAGCAATTTTAGTTTTGAATTTTATTACAATATAAAAATTGAGCTAGCTAAACGTGTGCATTGGATTGTGTAATTCTGACCTCTAAATCAATAATTACACACGATTTAGTGCAGATATGTCAAGTTGATTGGCCAGTTAAAATGATCATTCTAAACTGATCATTGGTGCTCATTGAGTAAAGGCTTATAAATGAAGCATAATGCATGGCTTCACACAGTTCAGGATAAATTGGATTACTTGGACACTTTGTTGGATCTAACTTTGTCTCAAATTTTATTGCAATATAGAAAATTGAGCTAGCTTAACGTGGGCATTGGATTCGTGTCATTCTTAGCTCTGAATCAAAAGTTACAAAGATTTAGTGCCGACATATCAAGTTGATGGGCCAGTCAATATGATTACTCTAAATTGCTAATGTGGACATTGAATTCGTGTCATTCTGAGTTATAAATAAAAAATAATGGACGATTTAGTGCAGTTAAAAAGATCATCCTAAACTAATCATTGTCGCTCACTAAGTAAGAAAGCTTATAAATGAATCATAATGCATGGCATCACGCAACTTGGGAAGGATTGGATTATTTGGATGTTTTGTCGTATTTATTTCTGTCTCAGAGTTTGTCACAATATAAAAAATTGAGCTAGCTTAACGTGGGCATTGGATTTGTGTCATTTTGAGCTCTAAATCAAATGTTACAGACGATTTAGTGCGGACATGTCATGTTGATCGGCCAGTTAAAGTGATCATTCTAATCTGATCATTGGTGCTGATTGAGTAAAGGCTTATAAATGAAGCATAATGCATTGCATCACACAGTTTGGGATAGATTGGATTACTTGGACACTTTGTCGTATCTAGTTCTATCTACAGTATGTCACAATATAGAAAAGTGAACTAGCTTAATGTTGGCATTCGATTGGTGTCATTCTGAGCTATTAATGAAAAGTTATGGAAGATATAGTGTAGACAAGTCAAGTTGATCGTCTGTTAAAATAATCATTCTAAACTGATTGTTGGTGGTCACTGAGTAAAAGCTTATAAATGAAAAATAATGCATGGTATCACCGAGTTTGGGATTGACTGGATTACTTGTACACTTTGTTGCATCTATTTCTGTCTCAAGTTTTGTCACAATATTGAAAATTGAGGTAGATTAACATAACCATTGGATTCGTATCATTCTGAGCTCTAAATCAAAAGTTACGGATGATTTAGTGTGGACATGTAAAGTTGATCGGCCTTTGAAAGTGATCATTCTAAATTTATCATCGGTGCTGGTTGAGTAAACGCTTATAAATAAAGCCTAATGCATAGCATCACACAATTTTGGATAGATTGGATTACTTGGACGCTTTGTCGTATCTTTTTCTCTCTCAAATTTTGTTACACTATAGAAAATTGAGATAACTTAACGTGGGAATTGGATTCGTGTGTTTCTGAGCTCTAAATCAAATTTTATGGATGGTTTAGTGCGGACATATCAAGTTGATCGGCAAGTTAAAATGATCATTCCAAACTGATCAATGGTGCTTATTAAGAAAAGGCTTATAAATGAGGCATAAAGCATGGCATAATGCAGTTTGGGATAGATTAGATTACTTTGACACTTTGTCGTATCTAGTTCTGTTTTAAATTTTTTCACAATATAAAAAACTGAGCAACCTTAACAAAGGCATTTAATTCATGTCATTCTGAGCTCTAAATAAAAAGTTATGGACGATTTAGTGCATACTTGTCAAGTCGATCGGCCAGTTAAAGTGATCATTCTAAACTGATCATTGGTGCTGATTGAGTAATGACTTATAAATGAAGCATAATGCTTGATGTCACGTAGTTTAGGATAGATTGGATTACTTGGACGCTCTGTCATATCTATTTCTGTCTCATTTTTTGTCAAAATATAGAAAATTGAGCTTGCTTATCATGTGCATTGGTTTTTTGTCATTCGGAGCTCTAAATCAAAAGTTATGGACGATTTAGTGTGTACATGTCAAGTTGATCGTCTAGTATATATGATTATTCTAAAATTATCATTGGTGCTTGTTGAGTAAAAGCTTATAAATGAAAAATAATGGATGGCATCACGCAGTTTCGGGTAGGTTGGATTACTTGGTTGCTTTTTCTTATCTAGTTTTGTCTCAAATTTTGTTATAATATAGAAAATTGAGTTAGCTTAATATGAGCATTGGATTCCTGTCATTCTCAGCTCTAAATAAAAAGTTATAGACAATTTTATGCGAACATGTCAAGTTGATCGGCCAGTTAAAGTGATGATTCTAAACTGATCATTGGTGCTCATTAGGTAAAGGGTTATAAATGAAGCGTAATGCATGGCATCATGCAGTTCGAGATACATTGGTTTACTTGGATGCTTTGTCATATCTTTTTTACTCCAATTTTGTCAAAATATAAAAGATTGAGCTAGCTTAACGTGGGCTATAGATTTGTGTCATTCTGAGCTCTAAATCAAAAGTTACAGACGATTTAGTGCGAACATGTCAAGTTGAGTGGCCAGTTAAAGTGATCATTCTAAATAGATCATTGGTCCTCATTAAGTAATTGCTTATACATGAAGCATAAAGTATGGCATCAAGTAGTTTGTCGTCTTTATTTCTGTCTCAAATTTTGTTCAAGTATAGAAAATCTAGTTTGCTTATTATGGGCATTGGATCCGTGTCATTCCGACCTTTAAATCAAAAGTTACGGACGATTTATTGTGGACATGTCAAATTGATCGGCCAGTTGATATGATTATTCTAAACTGATCATTGGTGCTAATTGAGTAAAGGTTTATAAATGAAGTATAATGCATGGCATCACGCAGTTTGGGATAGATTGGATTACTTGGATGCTTTTTCGTATCTACTTCTGTCTCAAATTATGCAAAATATAGAAACCTGAACTAGCTTATTATGGGCATTGGATTCGTGTCATTCTAAGCTACAAATCAAAATTTAAGGGGATTTAGTGTAGATATGTCAAGATGATCGGCCAGTTAAAGTGATCATTCTAAACTGATCATTGGTGCTCATTGAGTAAATGCTTATAAATGAAGAATAATGCATGGCATCAAGTAGTTTGGATAGATTGGATTACTTGGACGCTTTATCGTCTCTATTTCTGTCTCAAATTTTGTCAAATTATAGAAAATTGAGTTTGCTTATCATGGGCATTTGATTCGTGTCATTTTGAGCTCTAAATCAATAGTTACGGGCGATTTCATGTATTCATGTCAAGTTGATCGGCCAGTTGATATGATTATTCTAAACTGATCATTGGTGCTCATTGAATAAAGGCTTATAGATGAAGCATAATGCATGGAATCACACAGTTTGGGATAGATTGGATTACTTGAATGCTTTTTTGTATCTACTTACGTGTCAAATTTTATCACAATATAGAAAATTGAACTAGCTTAATATGGGCATTGAATTTGTGTCATTTTGAGCTACAAATCAAAATTTATGGACGATTTAGCGGAGACATGTCAATTTGATCGGCCAGTAAAAATGATCATTCTAAACTGATCATTGGTGCTCATTGAGTAAACGCTTATAAATAAAAAAAATAGTGCTTGGCACCAAGTAGTTTGGATAGATTGGATTACTTGGACGCTTTATCGTCTCTATTTCTGTCTCAAATTTTGTCAAAATGTTGAAAATTGAGTTTGCATGGACATTGGATTCGTGTCATTCGGAGCTCTAAATCAAAAGTTACAAACGATTTCGTATGTACATGTCAAGTTGATCGGCCAGTTGATATGATTATTCTAAACTGATCATTAGTGCTCATTGAGTAAAGGCAAATGAAGCATAATACAAGGAATCATGTAGTTTGGGATAGATTTGACGCTTTTTCGTATCTACTAGGATGCTTTTTCGTATATACTTCTGTTTCAAATTTTGTCACATTATAGAAAATTGAACTAGCTTAATATGGGCATTGGATTTGTATCATTCTGAGCTACAAATCAAAATTTATGGACGATTTAGCGGAGACATGTTAATTTGATCGGCCAGTTAAAATGATCATTCTAAACTGATCATTGGTGCTCATTGAGTAAACGCTTATATATAAAAAAATAGTGCTTGGCACCAAGTAGTTTGGATAGATTGGATTACTTGGACACTTTATCGTCTCTATTTCTGTCTCAAATTTTGTCAAAATGTTGAAAATTGAGTTTGCTAATCATGGACATTGGATTTGTGTCATTCGGAGCTCTAAATCAAAAGTTATGAACGATTTCGTATGTTCATGTCAAGTTGATCGCCATTTTATATGATTATTCTAAACTGATCATTAGTGCTCATTGAGTAAAGGCTAATGAAGCATAATGCAAGGAATCACACAGTTTGGGATAGATTGGACGCTTTTTCGTATCTACTAGGACGCTTTTTCGTATATACTTTCAAATTTTTTCACAATATAGAAAATTGAACTAACTTAATGTGGGCATTGGATTTGTGTCATACTTAGCTACAAATCAAAATTTATAGACGATTTAGCGTAGCCATTTCAAGTTGATCGGCCAGTTAAAATGATCATTGTAGACTGATCATTGGTGCTCATTGAGTAAACACTTATAAATGAAGAATAATGCAGTGAATCACAAAGTTTGGGATGGATTGGATTACTTGGAGGCATTGCCGTATTTATTTATTTCTCAAATTTTGTCACAATATAAAAAATTGAGCTAGCTTAACGTGGGCATTCGATTCGTTTCATTCTAAGCTCTGAATCAAAAGTTTCGGACGATTTAGGGCGGATGTGTCAAGTTCATCGGTCAGTTAAAGTTACCATTCTAAACTGATCATTGGTGCTCATTCAATAAAGGGTTATAAATGAAGCGTAATGCATGGCATCATGCAGTTCGAGATACATTGGTTGACTTGGATGCTTTGTCATATCTTTTTTACTCCAATTTCGTCAAAATATAAAAAATTGAGCTAGCTTAACGTGGGCTATGGATTTGTGTCATTCTGAGCTCTAAATCAAAAGTTACAGACGATTTAGTGCGGACATGTCAAGTTGAGTGGCCAGTTAAAGTGATCATTCTAAATAAATCATTGGTCCTCATTAAGTAATTGCTTATACATGAAGCATAAAGTATGGCATCAAGTAGTTTGTCGTCTTTATTTCTGTCTCAAATTTTGTTCAAGTATAGAAAATTGAGTTTGCTTATTATGGGCATTGGATCCGTGTCATTCTGACCTTTAAATCAAAAGTTACGGACGATTTATTGTGGACATGTCAAATTGATCGGCCAGTTGATATGATTATTCTAAACTGATCATTGGTGCTAACTGAGTAAAGGTTTATAAATGAAGCATAATGCATGGCATCACGCAGTTTGGGATAGATTGGATTACTTGGATGCTTTTTCGTATCTACTTCTATCTCAAATTATGCAAAATATAGAAACCTGAACTAGTTTATTATGGGCATTGGATTCGTGTCATTCTAAGCTACAAATCAAAATTTAAGGGGATTTAGTGTAGATATGTCAAGATGATTGGCCAGTTAAAGTGATCATTCTAAACTGATCATTGGTGCTCATTGAGTAAATGCTTATAAATGAAGAATAATGCATGGCATCAAGTAGTTTGGATAGATTGGATTACTTGGACGCTTTATCGTCTCTATTTCTGTCTCAAATTTTGTCAAATTATAGAAAATTGAGTTTGCTTATCATGGGCATTTGATTCGTGTCATTTTGAGCTCTAAATCAATAGTTACGGGCGATTTCGTGTATTCATGTCAAGTTGATCGGCCAGTTGATATGATTATTCTAAACTGATCATTGGTGCTCATTGAATAAATGCTTATAGATGAAGCATAATGCATGGAATCACACAGTTTGGGACAGATTGGATTACTTGAATGCTTTTTCGTATCTACTTATGTGTCAAATTTTATCACATTATAGAAAATTGAACTAGCTTAATATGGGCATTGAATTCGTGTCATTTTGAGCTACAAATCAAAATTTATGGACGATTTAGCGGAGATATGTCAATTTGATCGGCCAGTAAAAATGATCATTCTAAACTGATAATTGGTGCTCATTGAGTAAACGCTTATAAATAAAAAAATAGTGCTTGGCACCAAGTAGTTTGGATAGACTGGATTACTTGGACGCTTTATCGTCTCTATTTCTGTCTCAAATTTTGTCAAAATGTTGAAAATTGAGTTTGCTTATCATGGACATTGGATTCGTGTCATTCGGGGCTCTAAATCAAAAGTTACAAACGATTTCGTATGTACATGTCAAGTTGATCGGCCAGTTGATATGATTATTCTAAACTGATCATTAGTGCTCATTGAGTAAAGGCAAATGAAGCATAATACAAGGAATCACGCAGTTTGGGATAGATTTGACGCTTTTTCGTATCTACTTGGATGCTTTTTCGTATATACTTCTGTTTCAAATTTTGCACAATATAGAAAATTGAACTAGCTTAATATGGGCATTGGATTTGTGTCATTCTGAGCTACAAATCAAAATTTATGGACGATTTAGCGGAGACATGTCAATTTGATCGGCCAGTTAAAATGATCATTCTAAACTGATCATTGGTGCTCATTGAGTAAACGCTTATATATAAAAAATAGTGCTTGGCACCAAGTAGTTTGGATAGATTGGATTACTTGGACGCTTTATCGTCTCTATTTCTGTCTCAAATTTTGTCAAAATGTTGAAAATTGAGTTTGCTAATCATGGACATTGGATTCGTGTCATTCGGAGCTCTAAATCAAAAGTTACGAACGATTTCATATGTTCATGTCAAGTTGATCGCCATTTGATATGATTATTCTAAACTGATCATTAGTGCTCATTGAGTAAAGGCTAATGAAGCATAATGCAAGGAATCACACAGTTTGGGATAGATTGGACGCTTTTTCGTATCTACTAGGACGCTTTTTCGTATATACTTTCAAATTTTGTCACAATATAGAAAATTGAACTAACTTAATGTGGGCATTGGATTTGTGTCATACTTAGCTACAAATCAAAATTTATAGACGATTTAGCGCAGCCATTTCAAGTTGATCTGCCAGTTAAAATGATCATTGTAGACTGATCATTGGTGCTCAATGAGTAAACACTTATAAATGAAGAATAATGCAGTGAATCACAAAGTTTGGGATGGATTGGATTACTTGGAGGCATTGCGGTATTTATTTATTTCTCAAATTTTGTCACAATATAAAAAATTGAGCTAGCTTAACGTGGGCATTCGATTCGTTTCATTCTAAGCTCTGAATCAAAAGTTTCGGACGATTTAGGACGGATGTGTCAAGTTCATCGGTCAGTTAAAGTTACCATTCTAAACTGATCATTGGTGCTCATTCAATAAAGGCTTATAAATGAAGCATAATGCATGGCATTACGCGTTTGGGATAGATTTTGTCACATTATAGAAAATTGAGATAGTTTAACGTAAGAATTGGATTCGTGTCATTATGAGGTCTAAATCAAAAGTTATGAACGATTTAGTGTTGACATGTTAAGTTGATCGGCCAGTTGATATGATTATTCTAAACTAATCATTGCTGCTCATTGAGTTAGGCTTATAAATGAAGCATAATGCATGCCATCTAAATGAATCATAATGCATGGCATCATGCAGTTTGGGATAAATTGGATTACTTGGACGGTTTTTCGTATCTAGTTGTCTCTCAAATTTTGTCACAATATAGAAAATTGAACTAGCTTAATGTGGACAATGGATTCGTGTCATTATGAGCTACAAATCAAAATTTATGGAGGATTTAGTGCAGAAATGTCAAATTGATCGGCCAGTTATTATGATCATTATAAACTGATCATTGGTGCTCATTGAGTAAACGGTTATAAATGAAGAATAATACATGGTATCACGCAGTTTGGGATGGACTGGATTACTAAGACGCTTTGTCGTATCTATTTATTTTGTAAATATATTCACAATATTGAAAATTGAGGTAGCTTAATGTGCACATAATATTCGTGTTATTCTGAGCTCTAAATCAAAAGTTACGAATGTTTTAGTGCGGACATGTCAAGTTCATTGGCCAGTTAAACTGATCCTTCTAAACTGATCATTGGTGCTCATTGAGTAAAGGCTTATAAATGAAGCATAATGCGTGGCATCACGCAGTTTAGGATAGATTGGATTACTTAAATGCTTTGTCATATATAGCTTTGTTTCAAATTTTGTCACAATATAGAAAATTGAACTAACTTAATGTGGGCATTGGATTTGTGTCATACTTAGCTACAAATCAAAATTTATAGATGATTTCGCGCAGACATTTCAAGTTGATCGGCCAGTTAAAATGATCATTGTAGACTGATCATTGGTGGTCATTGAGTAAACGCTTATAAATGAAGAATAATGCAGTGAATCACAAAGTTTGGGATGGATTGGATTACTTGGAGGCATTGCCGTATTTATTTATTTCTCAAATTTTGTCACAATATAAAAAATTGAGCAAGCTTAACGTGGGCATTCGACTCGTTTCATTCTAAGCTCTGAATCAAAAGTTTCGGACGATTTAGGGCGGATGTGTCAAGTTCATCGGTCAGTTAAAGTTACCATTCTAAACAGATCATTGGTGCTCATTCAATAAAGGCTTATAAATGAAGCATAATGCATGGCATCACGCGTTTGGGATAGA
Organism: Pugionium dolabratum; assembly: GCA_018901945.1. Taxonomy (NCBI): domain Eukaryota; kingdom Viridiplantae; phylum Streptophyta; class Magnoliopsida; order Brassicales; family Brassicaceae; genus Pugionium; species Pugionium dolabratum. The sequence goes on from JAEVFF010000589.1 coordinate 148,836, forward strand.
TTGGCTTACCTGGACGCTTTGTAGTATCTAGTTTTGTCACAAATTTTGTCACAATATAGAAAATTAAACTAGCTTAATGTGGGAAATCGATTCGTGTCATTCTGACCTATAAATCAAACATTATTGACAAAATAGTACACAAATGTCAGTTGATCGGCCAGTTAAAATGATCATTCCATACTAATCGTTGCTGTTCATTGAGTAAAAGCTTATAAATGAAGAATAATGCACGGCATCACGCATTTGGGGATGGACAGGATTACTTGGACGCTTTTTCGTATCTATTTCTGTCTCAAATTTTTTTACGCTATAGAAAATTGAACTAGCTTAACTTGGGCATTGGATTCGTGTGTTTCTGAGCTCTAAATCAAAATTTATGGACGATTTAGTGCGGACATGTCAAGTTGATCGGCGAGTTAAAAAGACCATTCTTAACTGATCATTGCTGCTCAATAAGTAAAGGCTTATAAATGAGGCATAAAGCATGGCATCACGCAGTTGGAGATAGATTGGACAACTTGGACGCTTTGTCCTATCTAGTTTTGTTTTAGATTTTGTCACATTATAGAAAATTGAGATAGTTTAACGTAAGAATTGGATTCGTGTCATTATGAGGTCTAAATCAGAAGTTATGAACGATTTAGTGTTGACATGTTAAGTTGATCGGCCAGTTGATATGATTATTCTAAACTAATCATTGCTGCTCATTGAGTTAGGCTTATGAATGAAGCATAATGCATGCCATTTAAATGAATCATAATGCATGCCATCATGCAGTTTGGGATAAATTGGATTACTTGGACGGTTTTTCGTATCTAGTTGTCTCTCAAATTTTGTCACAATATAGAAAATTGAACTAGCTTAATGTGGACAATGGATTCGTGTCATTCTGAGCTACAAATCAAAATTTATGGAGGATTTAGTGCAGAAATGTCAAATTGATCGGCCAGTTAAAATGATCATTATAAACTGATCATTGGTGCTCATTGAGTAAACGCTTATAAATGAAGAATAATACATGGTATCACGCAGTTTGGGATGGACTGGATTACTAAGATGCTTTGTCGTATCTATTTATTTTGTAAATATATTCACAATATTGAAAATTGAGCTAGCTTAACGTGCACATAATATTCGTGTTATTCTGAGCTCTAAATCAAAAATTACGAATGTTTTAGCGAGGACATGTCAAGTTCATTGGCCAGTTAAACTGATCCTTCTAAACTGATCATTGGTGCTCATTGAGTAAAGGCTTATAAATGAAACATAATGCGTGGCAACACGCAGTTTAGGATATATTGGATTACATAAATGCTTTGTCGTATATAGCTTTGTTTCAAATTTTGTCACAATATAGAAAATTGAACTAACTTAATGTGGGCATTGGATTTGTGTCATACTTAGCTACAAATCAAAATTTATAGATGATTTCGCGCAGACATTTCAAGTTGATCGGCCAGTTAAAATGATCATTGTAGACTGATCATTGGTGGTCATTGAGTAAACGCTTATAAATGAAGAATAATGCAGTGAATCACAAAGTTTGGGATGGATTGGATTACTTGGAGGCATTGCCGTATTTATTTATTTCTCAAATTTTGTCACAATATAAAAAATTGAGCAAGCTTAACGTGGGCATTCGATTCGTTTCATTCTAAGCTCTGAATCAAAAGTTTCGGACGATTTTGGGCGGATGTGTCAAGTTCATCGGTCAGTTAAAGTTACCATTCTAAACTGATCATTGGTGCTCATTCAATAAAGGCTTATAAATGAAGCATAATGCATGGCATCACGCGTTTGGGTTAGATTGGCATACCTGGATGCTTTGTAGTATCTAGTTTTGTCACAAATTTTGTCACAATATAGAAAATTGAACTAGCTTAATGTGGGAAATCGATTCGTGTCATTCTGACCTATAAATCAAACGTTATTGACAAAATAGTACACAAATGTCAGTTGATCGGCCAGTTAAAATGATCATTCCATACTAATCGTTGGTGTTCATTGAGTAAAAGCTTATAAATGAAGAATAATGCACGACATCACGCATTTGGGGATGGACTGGATTACTTGGACGCTTTTTCGTATCTATTTCTGTCTCAAATTTTTTTACGCTATAGAAAATTGAACTAGCTTAACTTGGGCATTGGCTTCGTGTGTTTGTGAGCTTTAAATCAAAATTTATGGACGATTTAGTGCGGACATGTCAAGTTGATCGGCGAGTTAAAAAGATCATTCTTAACTGAACATTGCTGCTCAATAAGTAAAGGCTTATAAATGAGGCATAAAGCATGGCATCACGCAGTTGGGGATAGATTGGACAACTTGGACGCTTTGTCCTATCTAGTTTTGTTTTAGTTTTTGTCACATTATAGAAAATTGAGATAGTTTAACGTAAGAATTGGATTCGTGTCATTATGAGGTCTAAATCAAAAGTTATGAACGATTTAGTGTTGACATGTTAAGTTGATCGGCCGTTGATATGATTATTCTAAACTAATCATTGCTGCTCATTGAGTTAGGCTTATAAATGAAGCATAATGCATGCCATCTAAATGAATCATAATGCATGCCATCATGCAGTTTGGGATAAATTGGATTACTTGGACGGTTTTTCGTATCTAATTGTCTCTCAAATTTTGTCATAATATAGAAAATGGAACTAGCTTAATGTGGACAATGGATTCGTGTCATTCTGAGCTACAAATCAAAATTTATGGAGGATTTAGTGCAGAAATGTCAAATTGATCGGCCAGTTAAAATGATCATTATAAACTGATCATTGGTGCTCATTGAGTAAACACTTATAAATGAAGAATAATACATGGTATCACGGAGTTTTGAAAATTGAGCTAGCTTAACGTGCACATAATATTCGTGTTATTCTGAGCTCTAAATCAAAAGTTACGAATGTTTTAGCGCGGACATGTCAAGTTTATTGCCCAGTTAAACTGATCCTTCTAAACTGATCATTGGTGCTCATTGAGTAAAGGCTTATAAATGAAGCATAATGCGTGGCATCACGTAGTTTAAGATAGATTGGATTATTTAAATGCTTTGTCGTATATACCTTTGTTTCAAATTTGGTCACAACATAGGAAATTGAACGAGCTTAATGTGGGCATTCGATTTGTGTCATTCTGAGCTATAAATCAAAAGGTAAGGATGATTTATTGCCGACATGTCAAGTTGATCGGCTAGTTAAAATGATCATTCTAAACTGATCATTGGTGGTCATTGAGTAAAAGCTTACAAATCAAGAATAATACATGGCATCACGCAGGTTGGGATTGACTGGATTACTTGAACGCATTTACTATATATGTCTCCAATTTTGTCACAATATAGAAAATTGAGCTAGCTTAACGTAAGCATTAGATTCGTGTCATTTAAACGTCTAAATCAAAAGTTACGGATAATTTAGTGCTGGCATGTTAAGTTGATCGGTGAGTGAAAGTGATCATTCTAAACTGATCATTGGTGCTGATTGAGTAAACGCTTATAAATGAAACATAATGCATTGCATCCCACAGTTTTGGCCAGTGAAAGTGATCATTCCAAATTGATCACTGGTGCTGATTGAGTAGACGCTTATAAATAAATCATAATGCATAACATCACACAGTTTTCATTAGCTTGAATTACTTGGACGCTTTGTCGTATCTATTTTTGTTTCAAATTTTGTTAGACTGTGGAAAATTGAGCTAGCTTTATGTGGGTATTAGATTCGTGTGTTTCTGAGCTCTAAATCAAAAGTTATAGACGATTTAGTGCGGATAATTCAGTGCGGACATGTCAAGTTGATCGGCCGGTAAAAACGATCATTCCAAACTGATCATTGGTGCTCATTGACTAAAAGCTTATATATGAAAATAATGCATGGCATCACGCAGTTTGGGATAGATTGAATTACTTTGACCCTTTGTCGTATCTATTTCTGTTTTCAATTTTGACACAATATAGAAAATTGATCTAGTTTAACGTGGGTATTGGATTCGTGTCTTTCTGAGCTACAAATCAAAATTTATGGACGATTTAGAGCAGATATGTCAAGTTGATCAGCCAGTTAAAATGATCATTCTAAACTGATCATTGGTGCTCATTCAGTAAACGCTTATAAATGAAGAATAATACATGGCATCACGCAGTTTGGGATAGGCTGTATGACTTAGACGCTTTGTCGTATCTATTTATTTATCAATTATTTCAAAATATTGAAAATTGAGCTAGCTTAACGTGCGCATAAGATTCGTGTCATTCTGAGCTCTAAATCAAAAGTTACGCATGTTTTAGCGTGGACATGTCAAGTTCATTTGCCAGTTAAACTGATCCTTCTAAACTGATCATTGGTGCTCATTGAGTAAAGGCTGATAAATGAAGTATAATGCATGGCATCACACAGTTTTGTATAGATTGGATTAATTAAATGCTTTGTCGTATCTAGTTTTGTTTCAAATTTTTTCACAACATAGAAAATTGAACTAGCTTAATATGGGCATTCAATTCGTGTCATTTAGAGCTATAAATCAAAACGTATGGACGATTTAGTACCGACATGTCAAGTTGATCGGCTAGTTAAAATAATCATTCTAAACTGAACGTTGGCGGTCATTGAGTAAAATCTTATAAATCAAGTATAATACATGGCATCACGCAGTTTGGGATTGACTGGATTACTTGGACGCTTTGTCGTAACTATTTCTGTCTCAAATTTTGTCACAATATAGAAAATTGAGCTAGATTAACGTAAGCATTAGATTTGTGCATTCAAAGCTCTAAATGGAAAGTTACGGATAATTTAGTGCGGACTTGTCAAGTTGATCGGGAAGTGAAAGTGATCATTTTAAACTGATCATTGATGCTGATTGAGTAAACGCTTATAAATGAAGCATAATGCATAGCATCACACAGTTTTGGCCAGTGAAAGTGATCATTCTAAATTGATTATTGGTGCTGATTAAGTAAATGCTTATAAATAAATCATAATGCATAGCATCACATAGTTTTCGTTAGATTGAATTACTTGGATGCTTTGTCGTATCTATTTCTGTCTCAAATTTTGTTACACAATAGAAAATTTAGCTAGCTTTACGTGGGTATTGGATTCATGTGTTTCTGAGTTCTAAATCAAAAGTTACAAACAATTTAGTGCGGATATGTCAAGTTGATCAGCTGGTTAAAATGATCATTCCAAACTGATCATTGCTGCTCATTGACTAAAAGCTTATATATAAAAAAATAATGCATGGCATCACGGAGTTTGGGATTGATTGGATTACTTGGAAGATTTGTCGTACCTATTTCTGTCTTAAATTTTGTCACAATGTAGAAAATTAAGCTAGCTTAATGTGGGCATTGGATTCGTGTCTGTTTGAGCTACAAAACAAAATTTATGGAAGATTTAGTGCATAAATGTCAAGTTGATCGGCCAGTTAAAATGATCATTCAAAAATGATTATTGGAGCCCATTGAGTAAACGCTTATAAATGAAGAATAATACAGGGCATCACGCAGTTTGGGATGGACGGGATTACTTAGACGCTTTGTCGTATCTATTTATTTTGTAAATATATTCACAATATTGACAATTGAGCTAGTTTAACGTGCACATAAGATTCGTATCATTCTGTCCTCTAAATCAAAAGTTACTAGTGTTTTAGCGCGGACATGTCAAGTTCATTGGTCATTTAATCTGATCCTTCTAAACTGATCAAGGGTGCTCATTGAGTAAAGACTTATAAATGAAGCATAATGCCTAGCATCATGCAGTTTAGGATAGATTGGATTACTTAATGCTTTGTCGTATATAGTTTTGTTTCAAATTTGGTCACAACATAGAAAATTGAACGAGCTTAATGTGGGCACTCGATTTGTGTCATTCTGAGCTATAAATCAAAAGGTATGGATGATTTATTGCCGACATGTCAAGTTGATCGGCCAGTTAAAATGATCATTCTAAACTGATCATTGGTGGTCATTGAGTAAAAGCTTATAAATCAAGAATAATACATGGCATCACGCAGTTTGGGATTGACTGGATTACTTGAACGCTTTTACTATATATGTCTCAAAATTTTGTCACAATATAGAAAATTGAGCTACCTTAACGTAAGCATTAGATTCGTGTCATTCAAAGCTCTATATCAAAAGTTACGGATAATTTAGTGCAGACATGTCAAGTTGATCGGCGAGTGAAAGTGATCATTCTAAATTGATCATTGATGCTGATTGAGTAAACGTTTATAAATGAAACATAATGCATAGCATCCGACAGTTTTGGCCACTGAAAGTGATCATTCCAAATTGATCATTGTTGCTGATTGAGTAAACGTTTAAAAATAAATCATAATGCATAGCATCACACAGTTTTCGTTAGATTGAATTACTTGGACGCTTTTTCGTATCTATTTTTGTCTCAAATTTTGTTACACTATGGAAAATTGAGCTAGCTTTATGTGGGTATTGGATTCGTGTGTTTCTGAGCTCTAAATCAAAAGTTATAGACGATTTAGTGCGGATAATTTAGTGCGGACATGTCAAGTTAGTCGGCCGGTTAAAATGATCATTCCAAACTGATCATTGGTGCTCATTGAATAGAAGCTTATATATGAAAATAATGCATGGCATCACGCAGTTTGGGAAGATTGGATTACTTTGATGCTTTGTCGTATCTATTTCTGTTTTCAATTTTCATACAATATAGAAAATTGATCTAGTTTAACGTGGGCATTGGATTCGTTTCTTTTTGAGCTACAAATCAAAATTGATGGACGATTTAGAGCAGATATGTCAAGTTGATCAGCCAGTTAAAATGATCATTCTAAACTGGTCATTAGTGCTCATTGAGTAAACACTTATAAATGAAGAATAATACATGGCATCACGCAGTTTGGGATAGACTGTATTACTTAGACGCTTTGTCGTATCTATTTATTTATCAATTATTTTCACTATATTGAAAATTGAGCTAGCCTAACGTGCGCGTAAGATTCATGTCATTCTGAGCTCTAAATCAAAAGTTACGCATGTTTTAGCATGGACATGTCAAATTCATTGGCCAGTTAAACTGATCCTTCTAAACTGATCATTGGTGCTCATTGGGTAAAGGCTTATAAATGAAGCATAATGCATGGCATCACACAGTTTGGTTTAGATTGGAATAATTAAAGGCTTTGTCGTATCTAGTTTTGTTTCAAATTTTGTCACAACATAGAAAATTGAACTAGCTTAATGTGGGCATTCAATTCGTGTCATTTAGAGCTATAAATCAAAACGTATGGACGATTTAGTACCGACATGTCAAATTGATTGGCCAGTTAAAATAATCATTCTAAACTGATCGTTGGTGGTCATTGAGTAAAATCTTATAAATCATGAATAATACATGGCATCACGCAGTTTGGGATTGACTGGATTACTTGGACGCTTTGTCGTAACTATTTCTGTCTCAAATTTTGTCACAATATAGAAAATTGAGCTAGCTTAACGTAAGCATTAGATTCGTGCATTCAAAGCTCTAAATCAAAAGTTACGGATAATTTAGTGCGGACTTGTCAAGTTGATCGGGAAGTGAAAGTGATCATTTTAAACTGATCACTGATGTTGATTGAGTAAACGCTTATTAATGAAGCATAATACGTAGCATCACACAGTTTTGGCCAGTGAAAGTGATCATTCTAAATTGATCATTGGTGCTGATTGAGTAAATAATTATAAATAAATCATAATGCATAGCATCACATAGTTTTCGTTAGATTGAATTACTTGGATGCCTTGTCGTATCTATTTCTGTCTCAAATTTTGTTACACTATAGAAAATTTAGCTAGCTTTACGTGGGTATTGGATTCATGTGTTTCTGAGCTCTAAATCAAAAGTTACAAACAATTTAGTGCGGACATGTGAAGTTGATCAGCTGGTTAAAATGATCATTCTAAACTGTTCATTGCTGCTCATTGACTAAAAGCTTATATATGAAAAATAATGCATGGCATCACGGAGTTTGGGATGGATTGGATTACTTGGACGATTTGTCGTATCTATTTATATCTTAAATTTTGTCACAATATAGAAAATTAAGCTAGCTTAACCTGGGCATTGGATTCGTGTCGGTATGAGCTACAAAACAAAATTTATGGAAGATTTAGTGCAGAAATGTCAAGTTGATCGGCCAGTTAAAATGATCATTCAAATATGATTATTGGAGCCCATTGAGTAAACACTTATAAATGAAGATGAATACATGGCATCATGCAGTTTGGGATGGACTGGATTACTTAGACGCTTTGTCATATCTATTTATTCTGTAAATATATTGACAATTTTGAAAATTGAGCTAGCTTAACGTGCACATAAGATTCGTGTCATTCTGAGCTCTAAATCAAAAGTTACTAATGTTTTAGCGCGGACATGTCAAGTTCATTGGCCATTTAATCTGATCCTTCTAAACTGATCATGGGTGCTCATTGAGTAAAGACTTATAAATGAAGCATAATGCATAGCATCACGCAGTTTGGGATAGATTGGATTACTTAAATGCTTTGTCGTATCTAGTTTTGTTTCAAATTTTGTCACAACCTAGAAAATTGAACTAGTTTAATGTGGGCATTCAATTCGTGTCATTGTGAGCTATAAATCAAAAATTATGGACGATTTAGTGCCGACATGTCAAGTTAATCGGCCAGTTAAAATGATCATTCTAAACTGATTGTTGGTGGTCATTGAGTAAAAGTTTATAAATCAAGAATAATACATGGCATAACGCAGTTTGGGATTGACTGGATTACTTATACGCTTTGTCGTAACTATTTCTGTCTCAAATTTTGTCACATTTTAGAAAATTGAGCTAGCTTAACGTAAGCATTAGATTTGTGTCATTTAAAGGTCTAAATAAAAAGTTACGGATAATTTAGTCCGGACATGTCAAGTTGATCGGTGAGTGAAATTGATCATTCTAAACTGATCATTGATGCTGATTGAGTAAACGCTTATAAATGAAACATAATGCATTGCATCCCACAGTTTTGGCCAGTGAAAGTGATCATTCCAAATTGATCACTAGTGCTGATTGAGTAAACGCTTATAAATAAATCATAATGCATAGCATCACACAGTGTTCATTAGATTGAATTACTTGGACGCTTTGTCGTATCTATTTTTGTCTCAAATTTTGTTACACTATGGAAAATTGAGCTAGCTTTATGTGGGTATTGGATTCATGTGTTTCTGAGCTCTAATTCAAAAGTTACAGACGATTTAGTGCGGATGATTTAGTGAGGACATGTCAAGTTGATCGGCCGGTTAAAATGATAATTCTAAACTGATCATTGGTGCTCATTGAGTAAAAGCTTATAAATAAAAAATAATGCATGGCATCACGAAGTTTGGGAAGGATTCGATTACTTAGATGCTTTTTCATATATATTTCAGTCTTAAATTTTATCACAATATAGAAAATTAAACTATCTTAACGTAAGCATTAGATTCGTGTAATTCCGAGTTCTAAATCAGAAGTAACGGATAATTTAGTGTGGACATGTCAAGTTGATCGGACAGTGAAAGTGATCATTTTAAACTGATCATTGATGCTGATTGAGTAAATGCTTATAAATGAAGCATAATGCATAGCGTCACACAGTTTTGGCCAGTGAAAGTGATCATTCCAAGGTGATCATTGGTGCTGATTGAGTAAACGCTTATAAATGAAGTATAATGCATAGCATTACATAGTTTTGGTTAGATTGGATTACTTGGATGCTTTTTCGCATCTATTTCTGTCTGAAATTTTGTTACACTATAGAAAATTAAGCTAGCTTAATGTGGGTATTGGATTCCAGTGTTTCAGAGCTCGAAATCAAATGTTACAGATGATAGTGCAGACATGTTAAGTTGATCGTGCAGTTAAAATGATCATTCTAAACTAATCATTGGTGCTCATTGAGTAAAAGCTTATAAAGAAAAAGTAATGCATGGCATCACTCAGTTTGGGATGGATTGGATTACTTGCATACTTTTTCGTATCTATTTCTTTCTCAAATTTTGTCACATTATAGAACATTGAGCTAGCTTAACATGGACATTGGATTCGTGTCATTCTGAACTCTAAATCAAAAGTTATGGACGATTTAGTGCAGAAATGTCAAGTTGATCGGCCAGTTAATGTGATGATTCTAAAGTGATCATTGGTGCTCATTAAGTAAAGGCTTGTAAATGAAGCATAACGCATGGCATCACATTGGTTTAGATAGATTAGATTACTTGGATACTTTTTCGTATCTATTGTAGTCTCAAATTTAGTTACAATTTATAAAGTTGAGCTAGCTTAACGTGGGCATATCATTTGTGTTATTTTGAGCTCTAAATCAAAAGTTACGGATGATTTAGTGCGGACATTTCAAGTTGATTGGCCAGTTAAAGTGATCATTATAAACTGATCATTGGTGCTGATTGAGTAAAGACTTATAAATGAAGTATAATGCATGGTATCACGCAGTTTGGGATAGATTGGATTACTTGGTTGCTTTGTCATATCTATTTCAGTCCCAATTTTCTAAAAATATAGAAAATTTAGCTTGCTTATCATGGGCATTGGATTCGTGTCATTTTGGGCTCGAAATCAAAAGTTACAAACGATTTAGTGTGGACATGTCAAGTTGATCGTCCAGTTGATATGATTATTCTAAACTGATCATTGGTGATCATTGAATAAATGCGTATAAATAAAAAATAATGCATGCCATCACTCAGTTTGGGATGGATTCGATTACTTGGATGCTTTGTCGTATCTATTTCTGTCACAAATTTTGTCACATTATAGAAAATTGAGCTAGCTTAACGTGGGCATTGGATTTATGTCATTCTGAGCTCTAAATCAAAAGTTATAGACGATTTAGTGGGGACATGTCAAGTTGATCGGCCTAATGTGATGATTTTAAACTGATCATTGGTGCTCATTAAGTAAAGGCATATAAATGAAGCATAACACATGGCATCATACAGTTTTAGATAAATTAGATTACTTGGATGCTTTGTCGTATCTATTTCTGTCTCAAGTTTTGTTACAATATAGAAAATTGTGATAGATTAACATGGGCATTGGATTTGTGTCATTCGGAGCTCTAAATCAAAAGTTACACATGATTTAGTGCGGACATGTCAAGTTGATCGGCCAGTTAAAGTGATCATTCTAAACTGATCATTAGTGTTGATTGAGTAAAAACTTATAAATGAAGCATAATGCATGGCATCACGCAGTTTGGGATAGATTGGATTACTTGAACGCTTTGTCATATCTATTTCAGTCCCAAAATTTTGTCAAAATATAGAAAATTTAGCTTGCTTATCATGGGCATTGGATTAGTGTCATTTTGGGCTCGAAATCAAAAGTTACAAACGGTTTAGTGTGGACTTGTCAATTTGATCGGCCAGGTTATATGATTATTCTAAACTGATCATTGGTGCTCATTGAGTAAAGGTTTATAAATGAAGCATAATGCATGGCATCACGCAGTTTGGGATAGATTGGATTACTTGGACGCTATTTCGAATCTAGTTCGGTCGCAAATTTTGTCACAATACAAAAAATGGAACTAGCTTAATGTGGGCATTGGATTCGTGTCATATTGAGCTACAAATCAAAATTTATGGACGATTTAGTGCAGACATGTCAAATTGATCGTCCAATTAAAATGATCATTCAAAACTGATCATTGGTGCTCATTGAGTAAACGCTTATAAATGAAGAATAATGCATTACATCACGCAATTTGAAATGGACTGGATTTCTTAGACGTTTTGTCATATCTATTTATTTCTCAATTTTTTTAAAAAATATAGAAAATTGAGCTAGCTTAACGTGGGTATTAGATTACTGTCATTATGAGCTCTAAATCAAAAATTACGGATGTTTGAGTGTGGACATGTCAAGTTGATCGGTGAGTTAAAATGATCCTTCTAAACTGATCATTGATGCTGATTGAGTAAACGCTTATAAACGAAGCATAATGCATAGCATCACACAGTTTTGGCTAGTGAAACTGATCATTCTATGGTGATCATTGGTGCAGATTGAGTAAACGCTTATAAATGAAGTATAATGCATAGCATTACACAGTTTTGGTTAGATTGGATTACTTGGATTCTTTGTCGTATCTATTTCTGTCTCAAATTTGTTTACACTATAGAAAATTAAGCTAGCTTAATGTGGGTATTGGATTCCTGTGTTTCGGAGCTCTAAATCAAAAGTTACGGACGATTTAGTGTGGACATGTCAAGTTGATTGGCCAGTTAAAATGATCATTCTAAACTGATCATTGGTGCTCATTGAGTAAAAGCTTATAAAGAAAAAATAATGCATGGCATCACTCAGTTTGGGATGGATTCGATTACTTGGATGCTTTTTCGTATCTATTTTTGTCTCAAATTTTGTCACAATAAAGAACATTGAGTTTGCTTAACATGGACATTGGATTCGTGTCATTCGGAACTCCAAATCAAAAATTATGAACAATTTACTACAGAAATGACAAGTTGATCGGCCTGTTAATGTGATGATTCTAAAGTGATCATTGGATCTCATTAAGTAAAGACTTATCAATGAAGCATAACGCATGGCATCACATAGGTTTAGATAGATTAGATTCCTTGGATACTTTTTCGTATCTATTTCTGTCTCAAATTTTGTTATAATATAGAAAATTGAGCTAGCTTAACGTGGACATTGGATTTATGTCAATCTGAGCTCGAAATCAAAAGTTATAGATGATTTAGTGCGAAAATGTCAAGTTGATCGGCCTGTAAATGTGATGATTCTAAATTGATCATTGGTGCTCATTAAGTAAAAGCTTATAAATGAAGCTTAACACATGGCATCATACATTTTTAGATAAATTAGATTACTTGGATGCTTTGTCGTATCTATTTCTGTCTCAAGTTTTGTTACAATATAGAAAATTGTGATAGAATAACGTGGGAATTGGAATTGTGTCATTCGGAGCTCTAAATCAAAAGTTATGGATGATTTAGTGCGGACATGACAAGTTGATCGGCTAGTTAAAGTGATCATTCTAAACCGATCATTAGTACTGATTGAGTAAATACTTATAAATGAAGCATAATGCATGGCATCACGCAGTTTGGGATAGATTGGATTACTTGAACGCTTTGTCATATCTATTTCACTCCCAAATTTTGTCAAAATATAGAAAATTTAGTTTGCTTATCATGGGCATTGGATTCGTGTCATTTTGGGCTCGAAATCAAATGTTATCAACGATTTAGTGTGGACTTGTCAATTTGATCGGCCAGTTGATATGATTATTCTAAACTGATCATTGGTGCTCATTGAGTAAAGGTTTATAAATGAAGCATAATGCATGGTATCACACAGTTTGGGATAGATTGGATTACTTGGACACATTTTCAAATCTAGTTATGTCGCAAATTTTGTCACATTACAAAAAATTGAACTAGCTTAATTTGGGCATTGAATTCGTGTCATATTGAGCTACAAATAAAAATTTATGGACGATTTAGTGCAGAAATGTCAAATTGATCGTCCAGTTAAAATGGTCATTCAAAACTGATCACTGGTGCTCATTGAGTAAACGCTTATAAATGAAGAATAATGCATGACATCACGCAATTTGGGATGGAATGGATTTCTTGGACGTTTTGTCGTATCTATTTATTTCACAATTATTTTCAAAAAATATGGAAAACTGAGCTAGCTTAACGTGGGTATTAGATTATTGTCATTCTGAGCTCTAAATCAAAAATTACGAATGTTTGAGTGCGGACATGTCAAGTCTATCGGTGAGTTAAAATGATCATTCGAAACTGATCATTGATGCTGATTGAGTAAACGCTTATAAATGAAGCATAATGCATAGCATCACACAGTTTTGGTCAGTGAAAGTGATCATTCTAAGGTGATCGTTGGTGCTGATTGAGTAAACGCTTATAAATGAAGTATAATGCATATCATTACACAGTTTTGGTTAGATTGGATTACTTGGATGCTTTGTCGTATCTATTTCTATCTCAAATTTGCTTACACTATAGAAAATTAAGCTAGCTTAATGTGGGTATTGGATTCCTGTGTTTCGGAGCTCTAAATCAAAAGTTATGGACGATTTAGTGCGGACATGTCAAGGTTATTGGCAGTTAAAATGATCATTCTAAACTGATAATTGGTGCCCATTGAGTAAAAGCTTATAAAGAAAAAATAATGCATGGCATCACTCAGTTTCGGATGGATTCGATTACTTGAATGCTTTTTCGTATCTACTTCTGTCTCAAATTTTGTCACATTAAAGAACATTGAGCTAGCTTAACATGGACAATGGATTCGTGTCATTCGGAACTCCAAATCAAAAGTTATGGACGATTTAGTGCAGAATTCTCAAGTTGATCGGCCTGTTAATGTTATGATTCTAAAGTGATCATTGGTGCTCATTAAGTAAAGGCTTATAAATGAAGCATAACACATTGGTTTAGATAGAAAATTGAACTAGATTAATGCGGACATACGATTCGTGTCATTCGGAGCTATAAATCAAAAGTTATGGACTATTTAGTATAGAAATGTCAAATTGATCGGCCAGTTAAAATGATCATTCTAAACTGATAGTTGGGGGTCATTGAGTAAAAGCTTATGAATGAGGAATAATGCATGTCATCACGCAGTTTGGGAATTACTTGATTACTTGGACGCTTTGTTGAATTTACTATCTCAAATTTTGTCACAATATAGAAAATTTAGCTAGCTTAACGTAAGCATTGGATCGTGTCATTCTGAGCTCTATATAAAAAGTAAGGGTTGTTTTAGTTCGGACATGTCAAGTTGATCAACCAGTGAAAGTGATTATTCTAAACTGATCATTGGTGCTCATTGAGTAAACGGTTATAAATGAAACATAATGCGTAGCATCACACAGTTTTGGATACATTGGATTACTTGGATGCTTTGTCGTATCTATTTTGGTCTCAAATTTTGTTACACTATAGAAAATTGAGCTAGTTTAACGTGGCATTGGATTTCTGTGTTTATGAGCTATATATCAAAAGTTACGGACGATTTAGTGCAGAGAAGTTAGTGAGGACATGTCAAGTAGATCGACCAGTTATAACTATCATTCTAAACTAATCATTGGTGCTCATTGAGTAAAATCATATAAATGAAAAATAATGCATGGCATCACGCAGTTTGGGATTGATTCGATTACTTGGACGCTTTGTTGTATATATTTTTGTCTCAAATTTTGTCACAATATAGAAAATTGAACTAGCTTAATGTGGGCATTCGATTCGTGTCATTTTGAGCTATAAATAAAAAAGTTATTGAATATATAGTGGAGTCATGTCAAGTTGATCGGCCAGTCAAAATGATTATTCTAAACTGATCGTTGGTGCTCATTTAGTAAAAGCGTATAATTGAAAAATAATGCATGGCATCACACAGTTCGGATTGACTGGATTACTAGGATCTTTTGTCGTAACTATTTCTGTCTCAAATTTTGTCACATTAAAGAACATTGAGCTAGCTTAACATGGACATTGGATTCGTGTCATTCGGAACTCCAAATCAAAAGTTATGGACGATTTAGTGCAGAAATCTCAAGTTGATCGGCCTGTTAATGTTATCATTCTAAAGTGATCATTGGTGCTCATTAAGTAAAGGCTTATAAATGAAGCATAACACATGTGATGAGGACATCAGGTCGTACATCCAGCCAGGAGACCAGACTGGCCGACCAGGAAGTTTGCCCGAGACAGCCGGACCATCTGGCATGCCTGCCGGTCCAGGCAGTACCACCGGACCCTCGACCAATAGGACCAGAGCAACCAGCATTGCCGGCGGAGAGGCCCAAGCTTCCGGCACACTTGGTAGGGACGTGGATGACACCGCCGGTCCATCTGGTTATGCCGCCAACTCCGAGATCAACTTGGCCGGTCCTGAAGGCATTCCGGCCAGTACCTCGCACAATCCAGCCGGTACAGCCGATCCAGCCGAGTACACGTGCATTTCCACTTCTACACAAGAGGACTCGAACCAAATGAGCTACCAGATCCAGGACATGCACCTAGAGGAAGTATCTACACCAGTAGTACCTCAAGGAGCAATGACAAGAAGCAGATCAAGGGCACTCTTCCACAAATTCAGCTTATGGGTCGACAAGCTCCTAGAGGAAGATCGACTAAAGACAATGGGCCAAAAGTGCAAGGAAGAGTCCAATGGCTTCTCAACAACACAAGGGACATCAGAGACTTGGGCCTTAGTGGCAAGAGAGGTCAGGGCCCAAAGATTCTTAACCCTACTCCAAGTCGAAGACTAGGAGCAAGGCGCGTGCATGCCACAAGGACGGCCACCTTTCATTTCTTGGCCGTGAGGTGAGTTAAGGTAAGTTTACATTCGAATATATGCCTCTTTCTGTTTTGCAGGGTAGGATCTAGTTGCTTTACATTTTTGAGTCAAGAACATTTTAGGAATAGGACCTTTTTCGGTTATGCACTTTTGTATCTTTTCCTTTTGTGCACTTTTGTAAACTTTCCTTTTATTTGTTTGAGTCGACCCTAGAAGGTCAAGCTGTTGAGCATATTAATAAGGCTCCTTCCAGCATTGTAGTTCGACAATCTTTTTGATATTAATAAAGTAGAACTTTTTCCAACAAGTTTTCTCTCTAAGAATCTTGTGCGCTTAGAACCTAGTTGAGACCAGCCCTCCTAGCTCTAATTTTGTGATTTATCACGAGGTTCATCACCCCTCGTGTGGTTCACTTCACCCTTCCATCGAATACCAACCCAAAAACCCCTATCCAAGAAGTCTGAGGTCGAGTTTCTCACCTAAACTTCTCCAAACAGCCCACGCGCATACATCCTTGAATCAAGGCTTGTATCATTTTGGTATCAGAGCTTAAAGCTCCTAAACCAGATTGTTTCTGTCCTTTTTCTTGTTTTGTTTTTAGTTCTTGCGTTTGTTTAAGTCGCATTCAAGAAAAATAAAAAAAAATAACATCAAACTCCAAACCGAGTGCATCTAGCCTTCTACGTGTATCACTAGGGTTTAGATTCACTTTTGCATTACCATTCACGTTTTCCTTTTTGTTTAAATCATATTTCCTTTATTTTTAAGTTTAATTAAAAAGAAAAGAAAAAGAAAATAGAAAAGATACTAAAAGAATTCGAATTGGACAGCTAGCACAAGTTGTCAAGAAAGTTTCCTTTTTTTTTAAATCTTCATATCTTTGAATTTCCAATTCTCAGATTTTTTTTCCTTTTTGCAAAATTTTCGATTCCCTATAAAAAAAAAACCCTCCTAATAATTTAGGAGCATCCTAACTTGTCTTCTTTCTTTGTAGCACACAATGGGAGAAGAAAATAGAGAAGCAACCGAGGCCATGATGGCCATGTTCACCACACTCCAAACACAACTCGCATCCATAGGCGAGAGGTTGGAGCGCGTGGAGAGGCCGGTGAGATTCCAGGCCATAAGGCACGTGAGAGCTGAGCAAGACCGTCCTGAGGGTCCTGAGCACCTTAGGACACAGCACGAACAAGAGGAACTCCAGCCAGATGGAGATGAGGACGCACCACCTCATAACTATCACCATAGGCCGAGAGGACCTCCACGGCAACCAGAGGCAGAAGATGATGGCTTCGAGCCATATGGTCTTCACCAGAGACCAAAGATGCCTCCTAGACATCATGAGGATGGAGATGAACACACCTACAACCGGGTAACTCATCCTGATGTTAAGCTAACTCCTCCAAGTTTTGCAGAAAAAGTAGACCCCGAGGCTTACCTAGATTGGGAGAGAAGAATGGATCATATATTTGATCATTACAACCAACCAGGACCTAGGAGAGTCTCAATGGCAGTAGCACAACTCACGGACAATGCCCTCATCTGGTGGGATCGTGAGGTATCTGACAGAAGGAGAAAAAGAATGAGGCCCATAGACTCATGGGTCGACATGAAGGATGTCATGCGACAAAGGTTTGTTCCACCTTACTTTCATAGGGACTTGCAACGTCGTTTTCGTACTTTTAAGCAGGGTACCAAATCAGTAGAGGAGTACTATGAAGAGTTCGAGAAGCTAAGGAACAGATTGGAGCTCAATGATGATGAAGAAGCATTGATGGCACAATTCTTGGATGGACTCAAAGAAAGGATCAGCCGCAAGGTGGAAAGGCAAATCTACAATGACTTCAAAGACTTGTTCCACCTATCTGTCCAGGCTGAGCAGCACATCAAACGTAAAAGCCAAGACATCCGCAGCAAGCCTAAGACGCCTTGGGCACCAAGCAACATTCCCAAGCCCGTAGACAAAGGCAAGAGCATAGAGATCGAGTCAAGGTTCAAGAGCAAGCCTCCTGAACCCAACCGTGACCAGAGAGAGCCTGGTAAGTCTTCTAACCCTCAAAGATCACGTGACATAACTTGTTTCAAGTGCAGGGGACGTGGAAACATCTCAAGGGAGTGCCCAAACCACCCGAGTCATGCTGATTACGGAGGCAGGAGAATATGAGTCCCAAGATGAAGAGGACTATGAACCAGAAGGAGAATATGGTGACATTGAGTACCCTGATGTGGGAGAAGTGCTGGTCACTAGACGCATCCTCAGTGCAATGGTGGATCCTTCAGAGACCATCCAAAGGGAGAACATCTTTCACAGCCGTTGCACCATCAAGGGCAAGGTATGTAACCTCATCATAGATGGTGGTTCTTGCACTAACGTTGCTAGTGCATATATGGTTGATAAGATAGGTCTAGAGAAGACAAAGCATCCTCGACCATATAGACTGAGATGGCTTGATGAAAAAGTGGAGCTCAAGATCCATGAACAAGTCACTGTGCCAATCAGTGTGGGCAAGTACCAAGACCAAGTCGTGTGCGACGTGGTGCCCATGCAAGCTGGCCATCTTCTACTAGGAAGACCATGGCAGTTTGACAAAGAGACCCGGCATGATGGCAAAACCAATCTCTACACCTTCGTGCATGACAAGAGAAAGGTCAGCCTAGCTCCTCTTACACCTGCCCAAGTACATGAGCTACAACTCCCAATGAGTAAGGAAAAGAAACTTGTCAAGTCTAACTTTCTTATTCAACCTAGTCATGTCCGGAGATCTTTAGCCTCGAAGGACTTAATGTTACTAATGGTTTTCAAGGAAGTGTTGAGTATAGAACAGGGACAGGTAGAGCTACCTCATGAAGTAGCAACACTACTCAACAAATTCCAGGATGTATTTCCAGAGGAGATACCAGCAGGCTTGCCTCCTTTACGTGGCATAGAACACCAGATTGATCTAGTGCCCGGAGCAGCCTGCCCAACCGGCCAGCCTACCGGATGAGTCCAGAGGAGTCCAAGGAGCTTGAGAAGCAAGTCAAGGAGCTCCTGGAGAAAGAATATGTTCGAGAGAGCCTCAGTCCATGTGCTGTACCAGTGCTGCTAGTGCCCAAGAAGGATGGGACTTGGCGCATGTGCGTGACTGCCGAGCAATCAACAACATCACAGTCAAGTATAGGCATCCAATACCACGACTGGATGACATGCTAGATGAGCTGAGTGGAGCCACGGTTTTCTCCAAGATAGACCTCAAAAGTGGATACCACCAGGTAAGAATAAAGGAAGGTGATGAGTGGAAGACTGCTTTCAAGACAAAGCAAGGGCTCTACGAGTGGACAGTCATGCCATTTGGCTTGAATAATGCCCCAAGCACCTTCATGCGCCTTATGAACCAAGTTCTTAGGGCGTACATCAGTAAGTTTGTAGTAGTTTACTTTGATGACATCTTGGTTTATAGTAAGTGCCTACGAGAACACCTCACACATCTTAAGATGGTACTTAAAACCCATCGACAAGAAGAGCTTTATACCAATCTCAAGAAGTGCACCTTTTGTACTGATAAGCTTGTCTTCTTAGGTTTTGTTGTAAGTTCACAGGGCCTACAGGTTGATGAAGAGAAGATTTGAGCCATATAAGAATGGCCAACACCAGGCAACATCAGCCAAGTAAGGAGCTTCCACGGACTGGCCAGCTTCTATAGGAGATTCGTGCCCAACTTCAGCAGTATTGCCTCACCACTGACGGCAGTAGTGGAGAAGAACGTGGGATTCAGCTGGGGAGAAGCTCAGGAGAAGGCATTCCAGGCCTTGAAGGACAGCCTTACACATGCACCAGTGCTGGTCCTGCCCGACTTCAACAAGACGTTTGAAGTGGAGTGTGATGCCTCTGGAATAGGCATAGGAGCAGTGCTAACCAAAGGAGGGAGGCCAGTGGCATACTTCAGTGAGAAGCTAGGTGGTGCCTCACTGAACTACCCCACTTATGACAAGGAGCTTTATGCCCTTGTCCGAGTATTGGAGACTTGGTAGCATTACTTGCTGTCCAAGGAGTTTGTGATCCACACTGATCATGAGACTCTCAAACACCTCAGAGGGCAAACCAATCTCAAGAGGAGACATGACAGGTGGATGGAGTTCATAGAGACCTTCCCGTACGTCATCAAGTACAAGAAGGGCAAAGATAATGTGGTAGCCGATGCACTATCAAGGAGGTTTGCTTTGATATCAACCATGGAGGCAAAGGTCCTAGGATTCGAGCACATCAAGGACCTATACAAGGATGATCCTGACTTTGCTGAGAGCTACAAGGAGTGTGGCACAGGGATTCATGGCAAGTTCTACATCCATGAGGGATTCTTGTTCCGAGAAAGAAGGCTGTGCATACCACAAGGATCACTAAGGGAGCTTATCATCCGAGAAGCTCATGGAGGAGGACTCATGGGCCACTTTGGTATCGACAAGACTCTAGCAGTGGTCAAGGAGCACTTCTACTGGCCACACATCAAGAGGACAGTAGAAGCTCATTGTGCGAGATGCATCACTTGCAAGAAGGCAAAGTCCCGAGTGCAACCTCACGGGTTGTATCTCCCACTGCCCATACCAACACATCCATGGGTGGACATCTCGATGGGCTTTGTTCTAGGTCTGCCCAAGATCAAGGACAGATTCTCCAAGATGGCACACTTCATTCCATGTGCCAATGTCAATGATGCCACACAAACAGCTGAGCTATTCTTCAGGGAGATAGTACGGCTTTATGGAGTGCCAAGGACCATCGTATCAGACAGGGACACCAAGTTCCTCAGCCATTTCTGGAGGACCCTCTGGAGAAAGCTAGGCATGAAGCTACTCTTCTCTACCACCTGCCATCCTCAAACCGATGGCCAAACTGAAGTTGTCAACAGGACACTATCAACTCTTCTCAGAACTACACTAGGAAAGAACCTAAAGACTTGGGTGGAGTGCCTGCCATTCATAGAGTTCGCTTACAACCGAGCCGTGCACTCAGCAAGCAAGAAGACACCATTTGAAGTAGTATACGGCTTCAACCCTCTCACCCCATTGGAGCAAACACCACTACCACCAGCTGAGATTACCAACCTCAACGGAGCATCCAAGGCAGAGTTCATAAGGAGATTACACCAGAAGGTAGCAGAAAACTTGGAGAAGAGGACCGGACAGTACGTGACTCATGCCAACAAGGGAAGAAAGGAGGTGATCTTTCAACCAGGCGATTGGGTGTGGCTACAACTACGGCAGGAGAGGTTCCCAAACCTAAGGAGTTCCAAGCTAGCACCAAGAGGAGATGGACCATTCAGAGTGCTCGAAAGGATCAACAACAACGCCTACCGGATCGAGCTCCCAGGTGAGTTTAATGTGTCCAATACGTTCAATGTTACTGACTAAGCCCCTTTCCATGCAGATGAACCAGTTTTGAGGACAAAACCTACTGAAGAGGGAGGGGATGATGAGGACATCAGGTCGTACATCCATCCAGGAGACCAGACTGGCCGACCAGGAAGCTTGGTCGAGACAGCCGGGCCATCTGGCACGCCTGCCGGTCCAGGCAGTACCGCCGGACCCTCGACCAATAAGACCAGAGCAACCAGCATTGCCGGCAGAGAGGCCCAAGCTTCCGGCACACTTGGTGGGGACGTGGATGACACCGCCAGTCCCCTTGGTGATGCCACCACTCCGGGATCAACTTGGCCGGTCCTGAAGGCATTCCGGCCAGTACCGCGCACAATCCAGCCAGTACAGCCGATCCAGCGGAGTACACGCGCATTTCCACTTCCACACAAGAGGACTCGGACCAAATGAGCTACCAGCTCCAGGACATGCACCTAGATGAAGTATCTACACCAGTGGTACCTCAAGGAGCAATGACAAGAAGCAGATCAAGGGCACTCTTCCACAAATTCAGCTTATGGGTCGACAAGCTCCTAGAGGAAGATCAGCTAAGGACAATGGGCCAGAAGAGCAAAGTAGAGTCCAAAGGCTTCTCAACAACACAAGGAACATCAGAGACTTGGGCTTTAGTGGCAAGAGAGGTCAGGGCCCAAAGATATTTAACCCTACTCCAAGTCGAAGACTAGGAGCAAGGCGCGTGCATGCCACAAGGACGGCCCCCTTCCATTTCTTGGCCGTGAGGTAAGTAAGGTAAGTTTTCAATAAGAATATTTGCCTCTTTCTGTTTTGCAGGGTAGGATCTAGAATATTTACATTTATTGAGTCAAAGATATTTTAGGAATAGGTCCTTTTTCGATTATACACTTTTGTCTCTTTTCCTTTTGTGCACTTTTGTTTTCTTCCAACAAGTTTTCTTTCAAGAATCTTGTGCGCTTAGAATCTAGTTGAGACTAGCCCTCCTAGCTCTAAGTTTGTGATTTATCACGAGGTTCATCACCCCTCGTGTGGTTCACTTCACCTTTCCATCGAAGACCAACCAAAAAATCCCTATCCAAGAAGTCTAAAGTCGAGGTTCTCACCTAACCTTCTCCAAACAGCCCACGCGCATATAAGCCTTGAATCGAGGCTTGTATCATGATGTTTCCTACATAGTTAGTTGAGTTGGTGAATGGTGCTATATTTATTACAAAATCTTATCCAATGTATTGCACTCGGAGGTATGCTTCTAAGAGTCATCGCGAAAGAATCTCACAAACAATTTGTAATTTTAGTATATCATCTCAATCTGGTGAAATTGTTTACTACGGAGTTCTTCGTGAAATTTTAGAAGCTCACTATCCGAGAATGATTGATTTGAGGTGTATTACGTTCTACTGTGATTGGTATGATCCTGTTATTGGTCAAAGTGACGATAAATTTGATGTTACATCCATCCACTCTCGCAAGCGAATTCAAAAATACATTATTTTCATACTTGCTTCACAAGTGGACTAGGTTTGTTACATTCGATATCCTTCTGCAGGGAACAAGCAAGATCATTGGATTATAGTGACATCAATACACCCTAGAGGAATTGTATATGGTGTTTTGGTGCAGAACCCTACGCAACAAAAACCAATTAGTAACTTAGGTTTCATAGAGACTTCTCTTGAAGTTGATCATGTTGTTGACTTCACCACGGATGGAGATTACATGGTATTTCAAGATTCACGAGAAGAGACTGGTGAGTTTGACGACGAAAATTCAGCTATTTCAGAGTATTCATCAAATTCAAATTAAATTTATATAATTTTAGACATTTATTTATTTATTTTAGTATTCCTAAAATAATAAATCATTTATTTTAACTTTCAGTTTCGACAAAACAGAGGCTATACCAAAACACTATAACATCTCTGAGTTTCGAAAGCTTAATCATGATGAATCAGCGCCATTTGCGAGGAAAAAATATATCCACAATGTCGAAATAGATTAACCATTAATAATTGTTCCACTTTGTAAAAGGACGAAGGAGGAACCTTAATTTCGCGGGAGGAAGGAGAAAGAAAGAGGTAAAACGATGTTGTTTGGTCTATTAAATCAACCAAAGTGAAACGACTCCATTTCATTTTGGTCGATTAAATCAACTAAACGACGTTATTTTACAGCATCTGCATTGCCAACTTAGCCAACCTGTTCACGTCCTACCCCACGTCATATCGTATTAACGGAAACCATACTCCGTTAATGGAAATATAGAAAAGGCATGATTTGGTTAGGTCGTGTCTAAAATTTGAATTATTAAAGACTAAATGTTGAAATCCATTTGATCATTTCGTCAAAAATTTACTGTCGGATTTTTGACGACTAAAGGTATTGAAATTTCCCTTCCCCATACTATATATCGTAGGGAAACCGTCAGTCAGTCCGGATGCTTTCCCGACATATTCCCGATGGCTTTAGCACATCCATCGGAAATCCGTCAGGAAATATGTATATTAAAATATTATATATTTATTTAAAAAATATGAAAAATATTGTCAAAAATCCGTCGGAAATACAAAATTTCGACGGATATCCGATGGGAGATCAGGTTCAGCTATGTTGACTGACAAGTTGGCTTAAATGCAAAGATTTACAAATCTGTCAAAATCTGTCAGAAATTACCAACGGATTTTTGACGGATTTGTGTATTTACACGAGATATACTGCATTTAATACTGGAGTTCTCAAAATTTAATACATTTTAATTAAAGACCTTTTGGATATCAGACAGATTTTGTCTGCCAAAAATATACAATATAACCTACGCCCTTTCCTTTTTCTCCTTCAGTTCTCCATCACCTCCTTCCATTGCTTGCGCCATATCTGCATGCTTCTCAATTTTTCTTTGTTTCGACGCGATATACTGCTTTTCATCTCCTTTGATTATCAATGTAAGTTTTTATTTTTCGAACTACCAAAGTTTTAGGTGTTTTACCTCCAGATCTAATAAAATAGAAGTGTTATCTTTTCCTTGTGTGTCTAAGTCCGACGGATGTAACCTCTGTTACAAAAGTGCATATGGTTCTTTAAGGTTTATGGGTTGAATTAGTCGGCATTGTGAATATTTGTTAAGGGGATGTTGAAATGCGCAGAAGAACCTTCATCATTATTTTCATTTTAAGCATTTTTTTGCTGGTTAGCGCTGTGATGGGAGAACTAATCTTATCTGAAATTGAAAGCTTTTAGCTTGTTAGATCTTTATTCGGTGACGTTTGATCGTGTGCATTAGCTATTGTTGAAATTTATCATAGAGGGTTTTGTTTCGCTTCTCCTTTTGGTGAGGAGAGGTTAGGTTAGTAGTCACAGAATTAGGAAATATCTAGTAGTCATAGACTGACAAATGTTCCAACTACGAGCAATTTATTTCTTGATCCCCCATCTTAATAAATGATAAGCTCTGTTCAAAATCAACAAATAAAAAACGGAAAATTATCGAGAATGACACATATTCATTCCATAATGACTAAAATAATACCGTGTCAATTTGGTTTACGAAAATGACTTATATTTTTGGTTAAAAGTCATTAAACCATGGAATCACCCATTATTTACATTTGTGCCATTGTTTAATTAAAAAAAATTTCCAAAATAGTTTCCCTTTCTCTTGCCTTTTTAGTTTTCATTTACTTCAAAAAAAAATTCATAAATCCTAAATCAATTTTTTTTCACCCATTTTCGAACTTTATTTCCTCACTTTTTAGATTCTAACTTTATTTCATCCCATGTTCAATCTTTTTCTCCATCATTTTCGTCTCCTTCAGCATCGCATCTTTGTCTCTTCCGGTGACGCGTTTCATCTCTTCCGGCGACGCGTTTCATCTCTTCCGGCATCTCTTTCCCATATTCATTTTTCCGGTGTCACTTCTTTTCCATTGCATCGACTGTGTGTGTTCTGTCTCAACCTTCGCTGTCATCTAACTTGGGTATATATCTGCTTTCCGTAATGCAATATCAAAACTGACAAAACAAATGAAATTACAACCTATTATCTTGTATTATTAACATAAACATCGTTTTTAGACTCTTTGAAACTCCGATAAAAAAATCCAGTAAGCCTTTATTCATTTAGATTTGAGTACACTATTCGAACTTGGCGTTGATGGCAAATTTATTTGTCTTTGACGGTAAAATTATTTGCCATTGGTGGCATATTTATTTCGCTATTACTATTGAAAATTACTAGCAGATATAACCTACTTGTTGGAAAATTTACTATTTTTATAGCATGTTTAATTGATATTTTATTAACACATTTATAGAATCTTGATAACATATTTATGTATTTTTGATGGTAGACTTATTGGTCTTTGATGATAGATTTATATGTATTTGATTGCAGACTTATTTGACTATTACTACGGAATGTTGTGAGCAGATATAATCTATATTGTTGGTAAATTTACAAAATTTTGATAGCAGATTTAATAGATATTATTGGTCGTTGTATTGAATTTTGTGAACAGGTTTATTGAAACTTGATGACAGATTTATTTGTCTTTGATTACAGGCTTATTTTTCATTGATTGCAGATTTATTTGCGTCTATGATAGATTTATTTTACTATTACTATAAAAAATTGGAGACAAATGTAATCGATATTTTTGAACATTTACAGAATTTTGATAGTAGGTTTAATCGAATAATTAGTGTAATCGAATTTTGTGAATAGATGTATTGAATTTTTGATTTGCATACTTATTTATCTTTGATGGTAGATTTATTTGTATTCGATGGCACACTTATTCGTCTTTGATCCGGAGGATTGTGGTGTGTATTCTGTCAAATACATTGTGTGTCTTGCTTTTGGATCTTTATTTGATGATCTGAATGCCAAGAATTCCATATATGACATATTCACAACGAAATATTAGTTTGTGTTTATTTTGTCAACTAAGGCAATACGTTAGTATCCAATATTTGTGGTAAAGTGTTAATTTTTAATTGATATTTTTTGTAAGACATTTGATTACTAATGAAAGTTTTTGAATTTGGTAGTACACTAACTAATTTTTTATGATAGAATTATTTTTCGTGATGACATATTTATTATTATTGATAAAAGACTTCTTGTTTGTTATACTCTAAACAAAATTTTGATTGCAGATTTATTTACAATTTGTTATACCCTAAATAATATTTTGATGGCACACTTATTCATAACTTGATATATCCTAATCAATATTTTGATGAAAAACTAATTTATTGCTTGCAATGCCCAAAACAGTTATTGCGTAATTACAAAAGATAATGTTTCAACCCAAAATATACAATATATTGCAAAGTAACAATTTCAAATTTCAAATCCAAAAATCTAAACTTCAAACCCTAAAATATACAAAACATTGTAAAGTAGCAACTACAAATTCTAAACCCAAAAATCTCAAATCTAAACTCTAAAATGTACAAAACAATGTAAAGTACCAATTAAAATCTCTAAATCCTAAAATCTCAACTCTAATGATAGACATATATAATTTTATTTCCTAAACTCTAAACTCTAAAATTTAAATTTATCAGGTGTTATTTATTTATTTTTCCAAATTTTAAGGTTGGGGAAAAATTCAAGGATGAATTTTACCATTTGCTGATAGAATTTTACACCCTCTATTGTTATCGACATTGAGTAACCATCAATTTTTCTCGAAAATCCATTTACTACAAACAAAAATATGACATCGAGAAAATTGATATAGAAAGAGATTGTTTACGAGAATGAAGATGTACACAATGAATAAAAAACTAATGGCTTTGAGTTCAAGTGAAAATTTGATGTGATCGAGTAGGAAGAAGATTTGGTGCCTAACCCTAGAATCACTATATCTATTTTTCAAAGAGAGTTAAAATTGGCAATTAATGATTTAATAAGTATACTATCAAACTGATTAAATTTTTTGTCATAACGTGTTATAATCCAAAAGTGTGCTACCAAATATAAAATAGAAAAAGTTAGTTTAGTCCTACTTAAATCTGTTGTTTCGTATAGAAAAATAAATTGACGTAACGGACAGATTTAATATAAATAGGTTGTGTCATTACTAAAAATCTACCAAGTCGCAAATATTATTCTAATAATTATCTTGTAAAATTTCTTTGATAACAGATTTATTATAAATCTGTCATTATCAAATAAATTTGCTAGGTCGCATTTTCAAAAATCTGCCGCAGTCCAAACATAAATCTGCGGCATACTTATTAAGTATGCCACAAACTTATGAAGTATCTCATAGACTTAATAAGTATACCGCAGATTTAGCAAGTCTGCCATAACTACAAATAAAACTACCACAAACTTATTAAAACTACCGCAATTTTATTAAATTTATGGTAGTTTTAATAAGTCTACCATTATTACGTAAAAAATTGTCACAGATTTTTCGTGGCAGACTTATGTTGATATTCTTGAAATTCCATTGCATTTTGGTAATAACAGCATCTTTTTTGCTAACGTGTTAAAAATAGTAATGACATTTTTCGTAATAACGTGTTTTGTAACAACGACAATGAAGGATATGCGCGTTACCTAAAATATTTTAGTAATTAAGAAACCATGTGGGTCAATCGAATAATTAGTGTTGAATTTCGCGTAATTCTACCAATTTTCCATAAAAAAATGGAACGTTATTTTTATTTTAAACTTAACTTATTTGATTTTTAACGAAATTTGTATCCATACTTTGAAAAGGTAATTACAAAATAAAACATATTCATATTTTATGAGTCTTATAACTAATCAATATGTAGTTTGGTTAACTAGGACTCTTGCTACAAAAAACAATTAATTTATCTACATAACTGTCGTGAGAAAGAATATATAACTGTCTTGCATTGTAAAAAAATATATTCCATCTATTGTATAGAGGGGGTGGCGATGCACGAATTGATCAGGAAGAGTTGCCCACTACATATCACAGAGCATCATCCGACAGGCTCGTTTTACTGGACCAGCCTTCAAGCGAAAAATGGCCTCGGAAAATATTTTGTACAAAGCATACACGAATTTTGAAGTAGTCCTTTCGTGTGATCTTTTTGTGTACATTTAGGCGCAGGTGGGGCATTGAGTGAAAGAGGATCTGTTGCTAATTGTATCCCATCTTTGATTAAAATCCAAAAGACTAATACTTGGGTCTTGCCACAAAACCTTGCTGAAAACCTTGAGATGGAGCCCTATAAGGATGGTCGCTTTAGTCTTGCGACCTGTAGGGCCCATACCTGTTGATCTTGCACCTGTCGGGTGGCCGATCGTGCATGATGGGGTTGTAAGTTTTAATCCCGAGTACAACTCCAAGTGCATAGCAAATGGAGTATTAGTTGGGTATTGAATCCTCAGAGAAGTAAGAATACCACAATAGAAATGCATGAAACACTTAAATCTAGGTTAATACTAATTGGTTTTTTCATTGGTTATCTAATTATCTAATTACAAAGAAAACAAAGACGAGTTAATTCAATAAGCAAGAAATATGGACAGTGGGCAATGCATTGGATTCGGAGAAATCTTCTTTTGATTAATGATTCTACAGGTTCAATTAGATAAATCCCTACGACTTATAACACTATCTAGTTGACTGATCTACTCTCGTGGAAACAGCCCATTCACCAGCATATAGACTACAAGTCTTATGCATAACAATCTATCGCCTAGTGATCATTGGGTTCGAGTCTAATCATGTCCACCTATCACCTGATACATTAAATCTCACTGGCTAAGATGCAATAAGGATGTTTAGGCTTACCTACACATTCTGTCTACACTTCTCAAGAGCGGAACATCATCTATCTAAGCATTTTTTCGCTACTTTAATCCCTAACATTAAGCACACCGTAAACATTAGGCATTTGTCATCTAATCTACCTAAACAACCCTAAGTCAATATCAGATTCTCCTAATCTACCCTACCCACAATCCATACGGAAAACTACTCAAACATATTCAAGGAAACAGTAAACATGAAGAAGTAAAAGCAAAGAAACATA
This sequence comes from Pugionium dolabratum, assembly GCA_018901945.1. Lineage (NCBI taxonomy): Eukaryota > Viridiplantae > Streptophyta > Magnoliopsida > Brassicales > Brassicaceae > Pugionium > Pugionium dolabratum. The sequence goes on from JAEVFF010000589.1 coordinate 178,586, forward strand.
AGATAAGAGATACGATAGATAAATCCTTCACTAGAAACCAAGAGTGCAAGACACAAAGGATGAAACCAATCTCTCCTCTATCTCTAAAACGTCCAGAGCAATAATCCAAAAGAAACTTGAACAAAACTTAAATTAAAGGTGTTTAAAAAGGATTTTTATAGTATTGCTAACAATTAGGCTTAATCATGGGACAAACTAGTTAAGTAAAAATAGGTTTAGTGGATTTTTACCAGTCTTGGGATGGGTAGTGAGCACAGGTTGTGTTAAGATCGGCCATGGTGAGATTGGCCTCATTGCCGATCTAGTACTGAGTGGGTTTGAGATCGGCCACATGAGATAAGCCTAATGGCCGATATCATGATGGACGGTGAGCTTTGTTTGAGTTAGCTTGGGATCAGCCAGGCTGGGAAGGGAGTTGGCTTGGGATCCGCCAGGCTGGACAGGGAGTTGGCTTGAGATTGGCCATGGTGAGATTGGCCTCATGGCTTATCTGGTGATGGGTAGTGAGTGGGTTTGAGATCGGCAAGGCTGAGATCGGCCAAAATGGCCCATCTCGTGGTGGGCTGCAAGTATTCTTGATATCAGCCAGGCTGAGAACAGCCTGATGGCCAGTCTCGTGGCTTCCAGGAAACTCCTTGGCCAGTTTTTGTCGTTTGATCCCGTCAAACTTCCCACCATACCTGAAAACGTCAAGAAGGTATGCAAGATGCAAAAATGCATGCACTAACCTATATAATGCAATGTCAAATGCCAATAAATGTAAATGGGTGTGTAGAAAATGTAAATAAAAAACAAAAAAAGGTGATGAAATGCATGGTGAAACAATGCAAAAAACATGGTTATTAGTCCTTCCGCATCGAGTTCAACTCATTGGGTCCTTCAGTATCGAGTTGGATTCACGACGAATAATTTCTAGAAAGCTGCTCAAGAGTATATATGCGACTGGTACTAGTGGGTGCGATCATACCAGCATTAATACACCAGATTCTATCAGAACTCCGTAATAAAGCGTGTTTTGATCAAGTGTAATATTGGGATGTGTACCTGCTGGAAAATCACTGTGTTGCATCCTCTCTTTTATTCACTCAGTTTTTTAATGCCAATCGAAAACATTATATTTTCGAAACGGTTAACTTATGCACCATGAAGAACTACACCTGACAATACCATTTCAAAAACCACTTTCAAAGTCCTCTGACTTGCGATTCTAACGAAGATCTGTTAGTAATGTTTTCAACACCTTTAAACACTCTTTTGGGTAATTTTTTCTTGAACAGAAGCAATAATGACTTTAAAATCATATTTAACCCCATCTCTACCGCATCTCAATGCAGACCCTAAACTTTAAACTGTCTAGGAGGGATCCAATGATTGAGTGGGTCATTCCATATCGAGTAAGACTCACGATGAATCATTGCTAAAAAGCGGCAAAAAAGCATATTGCATGACATATTCTGGCGTGTGGGATCATAGAAACACTAATGCACTGGATCCCATATAACTTCGCAATTAAGCGTGGTTAGGCGATGGGTGACCTGCTGGGAGTCCTGATATTGCATTGTCTCTCTTTTTATTAACTCGTTTTGTTACTGTCAATCAAAAACATTGTATTTTCGAAATATAAAAAATTATGCATAGCAAGGAACTGCACGGGCAAAACTACCATTTTGAAAAGCTCTCTCAAACTCCTCTGTTGTGCCAACTGTTCAAAGACATATTGCTGATTTTTCAACACAAAATATGATGTTTAGACAATTTTTAAGGCCTTTTTTCTCGGACGAGGCAATCACAACTTAAAACCAGTATTCTATGCCATCTGTACCGCATCTCAATGCAGACCACGAACTTCCAATTATATTGGTGGGACCCAAACATCAAGTAGGTCCTTCTGTATGGAGTGGGACTCACGATGAATCTTTCCTAGAAAGCGGTACAACAGTGTATATGTTATTGCATGACACATACTAACGTGTGCGATCATACTAGCATTATTGCACCAGATCAAGCCAAAATTCGACAGTTAAGTGTGACTGCACAGAGTAATACTGGGATGGATAACCTCAAAGAAAGTACTCGTGTTGCACCCCTCTATTTTTATGAACTCATTTTTAGTGTCAATCAAAAAGTTCCATTTTCGAAACGCTATCACTTATGTAATGAGAGGAACTAGACAACCGACAATACCATTTTATAAGCTCTCTCAAATTTGTTTTGATGTACCAATGGTACAAATACCCAGTTTTGATGTTTTTGATCCCAAATTTTGACATTTGCATGCTCTATAGTTCCTTTTTTCTCGGGTGGAGCAATCATAGCTCGAAAACCATATTCTACGCCGTGTCTAACGTATTTCAATGCATACCCCCAAACTTCCAACCATCTCAGCGGGATCCATTGATCCAGTGGGTCCTTCAACATCGAGTGGATGCTGTGGGTTCTTTCGTATCGAGTTGGACTCACATGGAATCATTGCTAGAAAGCAACAAGAGCATATATGTGATTGCATGACATGTACTAGTGGGTGCGATCATACTAGAACTAATGCAGTGGATCCTATCAGAACTCCATAATTAAGTGCGTTTGATCAAGTGTTAAGATTTTTACCTGCTAGAAAATCACTCTGTAGGACCCCTCTCTTTTATTCCCTCAGTTTTTAAAGTCAATCGAAAACATTGTATTTTCGAAATGCCAACTTATGCACCACGAGGAACTTCACCACTGACAATAAAATTTTAGAAACCTATTTAAAAAGTTCTCTGACTTGCCATTCTAACAAAGATCTGTTACTGCTGTTTTGGATACCTTTAAACACTCTTTTGGTTCATTTTTTCTTCGATAGAATCAATCACGACTGCAAAATAATATTTTATACCATCTCTACCACAGCTCAATGCAGATCCTGAACTTGAAACCATCTAGGTTGAATCCAATTACCGAGTAGGTCATTCCGTGTCGCAATATTAAACCTATTTTTTAGAGATACTATATAAACACTTCAAAAATACTTTTAACCTTAGTTTTTGACAACCATGGTTTTTACATTGTTTCACCATGCATTTCACCACAGTTTTTGGGTCTTCATTTGAATTTTAGGCATTATATACGCCCATTTACATTCATTGGCATTTGGCATTGCATTTTATTGGTTAGTGCATGCATTTCTGCATCTTGCATACTTTCTCAATGTTTTCAGGTATATCAAGAAGTTAGACGGGATCAAGCATGAAAAATTGGCCAAGGGATCTCACCGTACGTGATCTCAGGCCAAACTCAATGATTTCACTGCCCATCAGGAGATAGGCCATGACACCGATCTCATGTGGCCTATCCTGGGCTAACCTGTTCCCAAAATATAATAAACCTATTTTTACTTAACCGGTTTCTCCCGGGATTAAAAATAATTGTTAGGGATACTATATAAACCCTTTTTAAACACTTTTAACGTAAGTTTTATTCAGGATTCTTTTAGTTTATTGCTCTGGATGTTTTTAGAGAGAGGAGTTTCAATCTTTGGTCTTGCACTCTTGGTTTCTAGTGAAGGATTTCTTTACCCTATATCTTATATTATGCTTCTTTGCTTTTACTTCTTTATGCTTACTCTTTTATTGAATATGTTTGAGTAGCTTTCAGTATGGATCGTGGGTAAGGTAGATAAGGGGAATCTGATTTTGATATATGGTTGTTTAGGTAGATTAGATGACATATCCCTGATGTTTAGGTGTGCTTAATGATAGGGCTTAAAGTAGATAATCAATGCTTAGATCGATAATGTTTTGCTTCTGATAAGAGTAGAGAAAACATGTAGTGACACAAGCCTTGATTCAAGGATGTATGCGCGTGGGCTGTTTGTAGAAGATTAGGTGAGAAACTCAACCTTAGGCTTCTGGATGGGGGTTTTCTGGTTGGTAAAAGATGGAAGGGTGAAGTGAACCACACGAGGGGTGATGAACCTCGTGATAAATCACAAACTTAGAGCTAGGAGGGCTGGTCTCAACTAGGTTCTAAGCGCACAAGTCTCTTTGAGAGAAAGCTTGTAGGAAAAAGTTCTACTTTATTAATAATCAAAAAGGTTGTCGAACTACAATGCTGGAAGGAGCCTTATTAATATGCTCGACAGCTTGACCTTCTAGGGTCGACTCAAATAAAGAAAAGGAAAGTTTACAAAAGTGCACAAAAGGAAAAAAAATACAAAAGTGTATAACCGAAAAAGGACCTATTCCTAAAATGTTCTTGACTCAAAAATGTAAAGCAACTAGATCCTACCCTGCAAAACAGAAAGAGGCATATATTCGAATGTAAACTTACCTTAACTCACCTCACGGCCAAGAAATGGAAGGTGGCCGTCCTTGTGGCATGCACGCGCCTTGCTCCTAGTCTTCGACTTGGAGTAGGGTTAAGAATCTTTGGGCCCTGACCTCTCTTGCCACTAAAGCCCAAGTCTCTGATGTCCCTTGTGTTGTTGAGAAGCTATTGGACTCTTCCTTGTATTTTTGGCCCATTGTCCTTAGTCGATCTTCCTCTAGGAGCTTGTCGACCCATAGGCTGAATTTGTGGAAGAGTGCCCTTGATCTGCTTCTTGTCATTGCTCCTTGAGGTACCACTGGTGTTGAGACTTCCTCTAAGTGCATGTCCTGGAGCTGGTAGCTCATTTGGTCCGAGTCCTCTTGTGTAGAAGTGGAAGTGCGCGTGTACTCGGCTGGATCGGCCTGTACCGGCTGGATTGTGCGCGGTACTGGCCGGAATGACTTCAGGACCGGCCAAGTTGATCCCGGAGTCGGCGGTGTCATCAGGGGACCGGCGGTGTCATTCACGTCCCCACCAAGTGTGCCGGAAGCTTGGGCCTCTCCGCCGGCGATGTTGACCGGTCTGGTCCTATAGGTCGAAGGTCCGGCGGTACTGTCTGGTCCGGCAGGCGCGCCAGATGGTCCTGCTGTCTCGGGCAAGCTTCCTGGTCGGCCAGTCTGGTCTCCTGGCTGGATGTACGACCTGATGTCCTCATCATTCCCTCCCTCTTCAGTAGGTTTTGTCCTCAAAACTGGTTCATCTGCATGGAAAGGGGCCAAGTCAGTAACATTAAACGTATTGGACACATTAAACTCACCTGGAAGCTCGATCCGGTAGGCGTTGTTGTTGATCCTCTCGAGCACTCTGAATGGTCCATCTCCTCTTGGTGCTAGCTTGGAACTCCTTAGGTTTGGGAACCTCTCCTGCCGTAGGTGTAGCCACACCCAATCGCCTGGTTGAAAGATCACCTCCTTTCTTCCTTTGTTGGCATGAGTCACGTACTGTCCGGTCCTCTTCTCCAAGTTTTCTGCTACCTTCTGGTGTAACCTCCTTATGAACTCTGCTTTGGATGCTCCGTTGAGGTTTGGTCATCTCAGCTGGTGGCAGTGGTGTTTGCTCCAATGGGGTGAGAGGGTTGAAGCCGTATACCACTTCAAATGGTGTCTTCTTGGTTGCTGAGTGCACGGCTCGGTTGTAGGCGAACTCAATGAATGGCAGGCACTCCACCCAAGTCTTTAGGTTCTTCCCTAGTGTAGTTCTGAGAAGAGTTGATAGTGTCCTGTTGACAACTTCAGTTTGGCCATCGGTTTGAGGATGGCAAGTGGTAGAGAAGAGTAGCTTCGTGCCTAGCTTTCTCCAAAGGGTCCTCCAGAAATGGCTGAGGAACTTGGTGTCCCTGTCTGATACGATGGTCCTTGGCACTCCATGAAGCCGTACTATCTCCCTGAAGAACAGCTCAGCTGTTTGTGTGGCATCATTGACATTGGCACATGGGATGAAGTGTGCCATCTTGGAGAATCTGTCCACCACTACAAAGATTGCATCTTTGTGGTTGATCTTGGGCAGACCTAGAACAAAATCCATCGAGATGTCCACCCATGGATGTGTTGGTATGGGCAGTGGGAGATACAACCCGTGAGGTTGCACTCGGGACTTTGCCTTCTTGCAAGTGATGCATCTTGCACAATGAGCTTCTACTGTCCTCTTGATGTGTGGCCAGTAGAAGTGCTCCTTGACCACTGCTAGAGTCTTGTCGACACCAAAGTGGCCCATGAGTCCTCCTCCATGAGCTTCTCGGATGATAAGCTCCCTTAGTGATCCCTGTGGTATGCACAGCCTTCTTTCTCGGAACAAGAATCCCTCATGGATGTAGAATTTGCCATGACTCCCTGTGCTACACTCCTTGTAGCTCTCAGCAAGGTCAGGATCATCCTTGTATAGATCCTTGATGTGCTCGAATCCTAGGACCTTTGCCTCCATGGTTGATATCAAGGCAAACCTCCTTGATAGTGCATCGGCTACCACATTGTCTTTGCCCTTCTTGTACTTGATGATGTACGGGAAGGTCTCTATGAACTCCATCCACCTGGCATGTCTCCTCTTGAGATTGGTTTGCCCTCTGAGGTGTTTGAGAGTCTCGTGATCAGTGTGGATCACAAACTCCTTGGACAGCAAGTAATGCTGCCAAGTCTCCAATGCTCGGACAAGGGCATAAAGCTCCTTGTCATAAGTGGGGTAGTTCAGTGAGGCACCACCTAGCTTCTCACTGAAGTATGCCACTGGTCTCCCTCCTTGGGTTAGCACTGCTCCTATGCCTATTCCAGAGGCATCACACTCCACTTCAAACGTCTTGTTGAAGTCGGGAAGGACTAACACTGGTGCGTGTGTAAGGCTGTCCTTCAAGGCCTGGAATGCCTTCTCCTGAGCTTCTCCCCAGCTGAATCCCACGTTCTTCTTCACTACTGCCGTCAGTGGTGAGGCAATACTGCTGAAGTTGGGCACGAATCTCCTATAGAAGCTGGCCAGTCCGTGGAAGCTCCTTACTTGGCTGATGTTTCCTGGTGTTGGCCATTCTTGTATGGCTCGAATCTTCTCTTCATCAACCTGTAGGCCCTGTGAACTCACAACAAAACCTAAAAAGACAAGCTTATCAGTACAAAAGGTGCACTTCTTGAGATTGGCATAAAGCTCTTCTTGTCGAAGGGTTTTAAGTACCATCTCAAGATGTGTGAGGTGTTCCCGTAGGCACTTACTATAAACCAAAATGTCATCAAAGTAAACTACTACGAACTTACTGATGTACGCCCTAAGAACTTGGTTCATAAGGCGCATGAAGGTGCTTGGGGCATTAGTCAAGCCAAATGGCATGACTGTCCACTCGTAGAGCCCTTGCTTTGTCTTGAAAGCAGTCTTCCACTCATCACCTTCCTTCATTCTTACCTGGTGGTATCCACTTTTGAGGTCTATCTTGGAGAAGACCGTGGCTCCACTCAGCTCATCTAGCATGTCATCCAGTCGTGGTATTGGATGCCTATACTTGACTGTGATGTTGTTGATTGCTCGGCAGTCCACGCACATGCGCCAAGTCCCATCCTTCTTGGGCACTAGTAGCACTGGTACAGCACATGGACTGAGGCTCTCTCGAACATATCCTTTCTCCAGGAGCTCCTTGACTTGCTTCTCAAGCTCCTTGGACTCCTCTGGACTCATCCGGTAGGCTGGCCGGTTGGGCAGGGCTGCTCCGGGCACTAGATCAATCTGGTGTTCTATGCCACGTAAAGGAGGCAAGCCTGCTGGTATCTCCTCTGGAAATACATCCTGGAATTTGTTGAGGAGTGTTGCTACTTCATGAGGTAGCTCTACCTGTCCCTGTTCTATACTCAACACTTCCTTGAAAACCATTAGTAACATTAAGTCCTTCGAGGCTAAAGCTCTCCGGACATGACTAGGTTGAATAAGAAAGTTAGACTTGACAAGTTTCTTTTCCTTACTCATTTGGAGTTGTAGCTCATGTACTTGGGCAGGTGTAAGAGGAGCAAGGCTGACCTTTCTCTTGTCATGCACGAAGGTGTAGAGATTGGTTCGGCCATCATGCCTGGTCTCTTTGTCAAACTGCCATGGTCTTCCTAGTAGAAGATGGCCAGCTTGCATGGGCACCACGTCGCACACGACTTGGTCTTGGTACTTGCCCACACTGAATGGCACAATGACTTGTTCATGGATCTTGAGCTCCACTTTGTCATCGAGCCATCTCAGTCTATATGGTCGAGGATGCCGTGTCTTCTCTAGACCTAGCTTATCAACCATATACGCACTAGCAACGTTAGTGCAAGAACCACCATCTATGATGAGGTTACATACCTTTCCCTTGATGGTGCAACGACTGTGGAAGATGTTCTCCCTTTGGATGGTCTCTGAAGGATCCACCATTGCACTGAGGATACGTCAAGTGACCAGCACTTCCCCCACATCAGGGTACTCAATGTCACTGATGAGGACATCAGGTCGTACATCCAGCCAGGAGATCAGACTGGCCGACCAGGAAGCTTGCCCGAGACAGCAGGACCATCTGGCGCGCCTGCCGGACCGGACAGTACCGCCGGACCCTCGACCTATAGGACCAGACCGGTCAACATCGCCGGCGGAGAGGCCCAAGCTTCCGGCACACTTGGTGGGGACGTGAATGACACCGCCGGTCCCCCTGATGACACCGCCGACTCCGGGATCAACTTGGCCGGTCCTGAAGTCATTCCGGCCAGTACCGCGCACAATCCAGCCGGTACAGGCCATCCAGCCGAGTACACGCACACTTCCACTTCTACACAAGAGGACTCGGACCAAATGAGCTACCAGCTCCAGGACATGCACTTAGAGGAAGTATCTACACCAGTGGTACCTCCAGGAGCAATGACAAGAAGCAGATCAAGAGCACTCTTCCACAAATTCAGCTTATGGGTCGACAAGCTTCTAGAAGAAGAGCAGCTAAGGACAATGGGCCAGAAGAGCAAATTAGAGTCCAAAGGCTTCTCAACAACACAAGGAACATCAGAGACGTGGGCTTTAGTAGCAAGAGAGGTCAAGGCCCAAAGATACTTAACCCTACTCCAAGTCGAAGACTAGGAGCAAGGCGCATGCATGCCACAAGGACGGCCACTTTCCATTTCTTGGCCATGAGGTAAGATAAGGTAAGTTTACATTCGAATATATTTGCCTCTTTCTGTTTTGCAGGGTAGTGATGAGGACATCAGGTCGTACATCCAGCCAGGAGACCAGACTGGCCGACCAGGAAGCTTGCCCGAGACAGCAGGACCATCTGGCGCGCCTGCCGGACCAGACAGTACCGCCGGACCCTCGACCTATAGGACCAGACCGGTCAACATCGCCGGCGGAGAGGCCCAAGCTTCCGGCACACTTGGTGGGGACGTGAATGACACCGCCGGTCCCCCTGATGACACCGCCGACTCCGGGATCAACTTGGCCAGTCCTGAAGTCATTCCGGCCAGTACCACGCACAATCCAGCCGGTACAGGCCATCCAGCCGAGTACATGCACACTTCCACTTCTACACAAGAGGACTCGGACCAAATGAGCTACCAGCTCCAGGACATGCACTTAGAGGAAGTATCTACACCAGTGGTACCTCCAGGAGCAATGACAAGAAGCAGATCAAGAGCACTCTTCCACAAATTCAGCTTATGGGTCGACAAGCTTCTAGAGGAAGAGCAGCTAAGGACAATGGGCCAGAAGAGCAAATTAGAGTCCAAAGGCTTCTCAACAACACAAGGAACATCAGAGACTTGGGCTTTAGTGGCAAGAGAGGTCAGGGCCCAAAGATTTTAACCCTACTCCAAGTCGAAGACTAGGAGCAAGGCGCGTGCATGCCACAAGGACGGCCACCTTCCATTTCTTGGCCATGAGGTAAGTTAAGGTAAGTTTTCAATAAGAATATTTGCCTCTTTCTGTTTTGCAGGGTAGGATCTAGAATATTTACTTTTATTGAGTCAAAAACATTTTAGGAATAGGTCCTTTTTCGATTATACACTTTTGTATCTTTTCCTTTGTGCACTTTTGTAAGTTTTCCTTTTCTTATTTGGGTCGACCCTAGAAGGTCAAGCTGTCGAGCATATTAATAAGGCTCCTTCCAGCATTGTAGTTCGACAACCTTTTTGCTAATTAATAAAGATCGAATTTTCTTTACAAGTTATTCTCCCAAAGAAGCTTGTGCGCTTAGAACCTAGTTGAGACCAGCCCTCCTAGCTCTAAGTTTGTGATTTATCACGAGGTTCATCACCCCTCGTGTGGTTCACTTCACCCTTCCATCGTTTACCAACCAGAAACCCCCATCCAGAAGCCTAAGGTTGAGTTTCTCACCTAATCTTCTACAAACAGCCCACGCGCATACATCCTTGAATCAAGGCTTGTATCATTTTGGTATCAAAGCTTAAAGCTCCTAAACCAGGTTGTTTCTATCCTTTTGCTTGTCTTATTTCTAGTTCTTGCATTAGTTTAAGTCGTATTCAAGAAAAAAATCAAAAAAACAACATCAAACTCCAAACCGAGTGCATCTAGCCTCCTACGTGTATCACTAGGGTTTAGATTCACTTTTGCACGTTTTCCTTTTTGTTTAAATCATATTTCCTTTAATTTTAAGTTAAATTGAAAAGAAAATAAAAGAAAATAGAAAGAATACTAAAGGAATTCGAATTGGACAGCTAGCACAAGTTGTCTAGGAAGTTTCCTTTTTTTTCAAATTTCCTTTCCTTAGGATTTTCCTTTTTGCATTTTTTTCAAATCCCATATAAAAAGAAACTCTCCTAATAATTTAGGAGCACCCTAATTATCTTCTTCTTTGTAGCACACCATGGGAGAAGAGAATAGAGACGCAGCTGAAGCCATGATGGCCATGTTCACCACACTCCAAACACAACTCGCATCCATAGGCGAGAGGTGGGAGCGCGTGGAGAGACCAGTAAGATTCCAAGCCATAAGGCACGTGAGAGCTGAGCAAGACCGTCCTGAGGGTCCTGAGTACCTTAGGACAC
>JAEVFF010000059.1:0-15804 GCA_018901945.1 Pugionium dolabratum
CAGGACCATCTGGCGCGCCTGCCGGACCAGACAGTACCGCCGGACCCTCGACCTATAGGACCAGACCGGTCAACATCGCCGGCGGAGAGGCCCAAGCTACCGGCACACTTGGTGGGGACGTGAATGACACCGCCGGTCCCCCTGATGACACCGCCGACTCCGGGATCAACTTGGCCGGTCCTGAAGTCATTCCGGCCAGTACCGCACACAATCCAGCCGGTACAGGCCATCCAGCCGAGTACACGCACACTTCCACTTCTACACAAGAGGACTCGGACCAAATGAGCTACAGCTCCAGGACATGCACTTAGAGGAAGTATCTACACCAGTGGTACCTCCAGGAGCAATGACAAGAAGCAGATCAAGAGCACTCTTCCACAAATTCAGCTTATGGGTTGACAAGCTTCTAGAGGAAGAGCAGCTAAGGACAATGGGCCAGAAGAGCAAATTAGAGTCCAAAGGCTTCTCAACAACACAAGGAGCATCAGAGACTTGGGCTTTAGTGGCAAGAGAGGTCAGGGCCCAAAGATATTTAACCCTACTCCAAGTCGAAGACTAGGAGCAAGGCGCGGGCATGCCACAAGGACGGCCACCTTCCATTTCTTGGCCGTGAGGTGAGTTAAGGTAAGTTTACATTCGAATATATGCCTCTTTCTGTTTTGCAGGGTAGGATCTAGTTGCTTTACATTTTTGAGTCAAGAACATTTTAGGAATAGGTCCTTTTTCGGTTATACACTTTTGTATCTTTTTCCTTTTGTGCACTTTTGTAAACTTTCCTTTTCTTTGTTTGAGTCGACCCTAGAAGGTCAAGCTGTCGAGCATATTAATAAGGCTCCTTCCAGCATTGTAGTTCGACAACCTTTTTGATATTAATAAAGATAGAACTTTTTCCCCAACAAGTTTTCTCTCAAGAATCTTGTGCGCTTAGAATCTAGTTGAGACCAGCCCTCCTAGCTCTAGTTTGTGATTTATCACGAGGTTCATCACCCCTCGTGTGGTTCACTTCACCCTTCCATCGTTTACCAACCAGAAAACCCCTATCCAGAAGCCTAAGGGTGAGTTTCTCACCTAATCTTCTACAAACAGCCCACGCGCATACATCCTTGAATCAAGGCTTGTATCATTTTGGTATCAGAGCTTAAAGCTCCTAAACCATGTTGTTTCTATCCTTTTGCTTGTTTTGTTTTTTGTTCTTGCATTAGTTTAAGTCGCATTCAAGAAAAATCAAAAAAATAACCTCAAACTCCAAACCGAGTGCATCTAGCCTTCTACGTGTATCACTAGGGTTTAGAATCACTTTTGCATTGCCATTCACGTTTTCCTTTTTGTTTAATTCATATTTCCATTAATTTTAAGTTAAATTAAAAAGAAAACAAAAAGAAAAGAAAAGAAAATAGGAAAATACCCAAAAGATTTTGAATTGGACAGCTAGCACAAGTTGTCAAGAAAGTTTCCTTTTTCCTTTTATTCGAATTTCCATTCCTTAGGATTTTTCCTTTTTGCATTTTTTCGAACCCCATATAAAAAGAAAACCCTCCTAATAATTTAGGAGCATCCTAACTTGTCTTCTTTCTTTTGTAGCACACCATGGGAGAAGAAAATAGAGAAGCAACCGAAGCCATGATGGCCATGTTCACCACACTCCAAACACAACTCGCATCCATAGGCGAGAGGTTGGAGCGCGTGGAAAGACCGGTGAGATTCCAGGCCATAAGGCACGTGAGAGCTGAGCAAGACCGTCCTGAGGGTCCTGAGCACCTTAGGACACGGCACGAACAGGAGGAAACCCAGCCAGATGGAGATGAGGACACACAACCTCATAACTATCACCATAGGCCGAGAGGACCTCCACGGCAACCAGAGGCAGAAGATGATGGCTTTGAGCCAATGGTCTTCGCCAGAGACCAAGAATGCCTCCTAGACGTCATGAGGATGGAGATGAACACACCTATAACCGGGTAATTCATCCTGATGTTAAACTAACTCCTCCAACTTTTGCAGGAAAAGTAGACCCCGAGGCTTACCTAGATTGGGAGAAGCGAATGGATCATATCTTTGATCACTACAACCAACCAGGACCTAGGAGAGTCTCAATGGCAGTAGCACAACTCACGGACAATGCCCTCATCTGGTGGGATCGTGAGGTATCTGACAGAAGGAGGAAGAGAATGAGACCCGTAGACTCATGGGTCGACATGAAAGACCTCATGCGACAAAGTTTTGTTCCACCTTACTTTCATAGAGATTTGCAACGTCGTTTTCGTACTCTTAAGCAGGGTACCAGATCAGTAGAGGAGTACTATGAAGAGTTCGAGAAGCTAAGGAACAGATTGGAGCTCAATGATGATGAAGAAGCATTGATGGCACAATTCTTGGATGGACTCCAAGAAAGGATCAGCCGCAAGGTGGAAAGGCAAATCTACAATGACTTCAAAGACTTGTTCCACCTATCTGTGCAAGCTGAGCAGCACATCAAACGTAAGAGCCAAGACATCCGCAGCAAGCCTAAGACACCTTGGGCACCAAGCAACATGCCCAAGCCTGTAGACAAAGGCAAGAGCATAGAGATCGAGTCAAGGTTCAAGAGCAAGCCTCCTGAACCCACCCGTGACCAGAGAGAGCCTGGTAAGTCTTCTAACCCTCAAAGATCACGTGACATAACTTGTTTCAAGTGCAGGGGACGTGGACACATCTCAAGAGAGTGCCCAAACAACCGAGTCATGCTGATTACGGAGGCAGGAGAGTATGAGTCCCAAGATGAAGAGGACTATGAACCAGAAGGAGAGTATGGTGACATTGAGTACCCTGATGTGGGGGAAGTGCTGGTCACTAGACGTATCCTCAGTGCAATGGTGGATCCTTCAGAGACCATCCAAAGGGAGAACATCTTCCACAGCCGTTGCACCATCAAGGGCAAGGTATGTAACCTCATCATAGATGGTGGTTCTTGCACTAACGTTGCTAGTGCATATATGGTTGATAAGCTAGGTCTAGAGAAGACAAGGCATCCTCGACCATATAGACTGAGATGGCTCGATGACAAAGTGGAACTCAAGATCCATGAACAAGTCACTGTGCCATTCAGTGTGGGCAAGTACCAAGACCAAGTCGTGTGCGACGTGGTGCCCATGCAAGCTGGCCATCTTCTACTAGGAAGACCATGGCAGTTTGACAAAGAGACCAGGCATGATGGCCGAACCAATCTCTACACCTTCGTGCATGACAAGAGAAAGGTCAGCCTAGCTCCTCTTACACCTGCCCAGGTACACGAGCTACAACTCCAAATGAGTAAGGAAAAGAAACTTATCAAGTCTAATTTTCTTATTCAACCAAGCCATGTCCGGAGAGCTTTAGCCTCGAAGGATTTAATGTTACTAATGGTCTTCAAAGAAGTTTTGAGTGTAGAACAGGGACAGGTAGAGCTACCTCCTGAAGTAGCAACTCTCCTCAACAAGTTCCAGGATGTATTTCCAGAGGAGATACCAGCAGGCTTGCCTCCTTTACGTGGCATAGAACACCAGATTGATCTAGTGCCCGGAGCAGCCCTGCCCAACCGGCCAGCCTACCGGATGAGTCCAGAGGAGTCCAAGGAGCTTGAGAAGCAAGTCAAGGAGCTCCTGGAGAAAGGATATGTTCGAGAGAGCCTCAGTCCATGTGCCGTACCAGTGCTACTAGTGCCCAAGAAGGATGGGACTTGGCGCATGTGCGTGGACTGCCGAGCAATCAACAACATCACAGTCAAGTATAGGCATCCAATACCACGACTGGATGACATGCTAGATGAGCTGAGTGGAGCCACGGTCTTCTCCAAGATAGACCTCAAAAGTGGATACCACCAGGTAAGAATGAAGGAAGGTGATGAGTGGAAGACTGCTTTCAAGACAAAGCAAGGGCTCTACGAGTGGACAGTCATGCCATTCGGCTTGACTAATGCCCCAAGCACCTTCATGCGCCTTATGAACCAAGTTCTTAGGGCGTACATCAGTAAGTTTGTGGTAGTTTACTTTGATGATATACTAGTTTATAGTAAGTGCCTACGGGAACACCTCACACATCTTGAGATGGTACTTAAAACCCTTCGACAAGAAGAGCTTTATGCCAATCTCAAGAAGTGCACCTTTTGTACTGATAAACTTGTCTTTTTAGGTTTTGTTGTAAGTTCACAGGGCCTACAGGTTGATGAAGAGAAGATTCGAGCCATACAAGAATGGCCAACACCAGGCAACATCAGCCAAGTAAGGAGCTTCCACGGACTGGCCAGCTTCTATAGGAGATTCGTGCCCAACTTCAGCAGTATTGCCTCACCACTGACGGCAGTAGTGAAGAAGAACGTGGGATTCAGCTGGGGAGAAGCTCAGGAGAAGGCATTCCAGGCCTTGAAGGACAGCCTTACACATGCACCAGTGCTAGTCCTGCCCGACTTCAACAAGACGTTTGAAGTGGAGTGTGATGCCTCTGGAATAGGCATAGGAGCAGTGCTAACCCAAGGAGGGAGACCAGTGGCATACTTCAGTGAGAAGCTAGGTGGTGCCTCACTGAACTACCCCACTTATGACAAGGAGCTTTATGCCCTTGTCCGAGCATTGGAGACTTGGCAGCATTACTTGCTGTCCAAGGAGTTTGTGATCCACACTGATCATGAGACTCTCAAACACCTCAGAGGGCAAACCAATCTCAAGAGGAGACATGCCAGGTGGATGGAGTTCATAGAGACCTTCCCGTACGTCATCAAGTACAAGAAGGGCAAAGACAATGTGGTAGCCGATGCACTATCAAGGAGGTTTGCCTTGATATCCACCATGGAGGCAAAGGTCCTAGGATTCGAGCACATCAAGGACCTATACAAGGATGATCCTGACTTTGCTGAGAGCTACAAGGAGTGTGGCACAGGGAGTCATGGCAAGTTCTACATCCATGAGGGATTCTTGTTCCGAGAAAGAAGGCTGTGCATACCACAAGGATCATTAAGGGAGCTTATCATCCGAGAAGCTCATGGAGGAGGACTCATGGGCCACTTTGGTGTCGACAAGACTCTAGCAGTGGTCAAGGAGCACTTCTACTGGCCACACATCAAGAGGACAGTAGAAGCTCATTGTGCAAGATGCATCACTTGCAAGAAGGCAAAGTCCCGAGTGCAACCTCACGGGTTGTATCTCCCACTGCCCATACCTACACATCCATGGGTGGACATCTCAATGGACTTTGTTCTAGGTCTGCCCAAGATCAACCACAAAGATGCAATCTTTGTAGTGGTGGACAGATTCTCCAAGATGGCACACTTCATTCCATGTGCCAATGTCAATGATGCCACACAAACAGCTGAGCTGTTCTTCAGGGAGATAGTACGGCTTCATGGAGTGCCAAGGACCATCGTATCAGACAGGGACACCAAGTTCCTCAGCCATTTCTGGAGGACCCTTTGGAGAAAGCTAGGCACGAAGCTACTCTTCTCAACCACTTGCCATCCTCAAACCGATGGCCAAACTGAAGTTGTCAACAGGACACTATCAACTCTTCTCAGAACTACACTAGGGAAGAACCTAAAGACTTGGGTGGAGTGCCTGCCATTCATAGAGTTCGCTTACAACCGAGCCGTGCACTCAGCAACCAAGAAGACACCATTTGAAGTAGTATACGGCTTCACCCCTCTCACCCCATTGGAGCAAACGCCACTACCACCAGCTGAGATGACCAACCTCAACGGAGCATCCAAGGCAGAGTTCATAAGGAGATTACACCAGAAGGTAGCAGAAAACTTGGAGAAGAGTACCGGACAGTACGTGACTCATGCCAACAAGGGAAGAAGGGAGGTGATCTTTCAACCAGGCGATTGGGTGTGGCTACACCTACGGCAAGAGAGGTTCCCAAACCTAAGGAGTTCCAAGCTAGCACCAAGAGGAGATGGACCATTCAGAGTGCTCGAGAGGATCAACAACAACGCCTACCGGATCGAGCTCCCAAGTGAGTTTAATGTGTCCAATACGTTCAATGTTACTGACTTAGCCCCTTTCCATGCAGATGAACCAGTTTTGAGGACAAAACCTACTGAAGAGGGAGGGAATGATGAGGACATCAGGTCGTACATTCAGCCAGGAGACCAGACTGGCCGACCAGGAAGCTTGCCCGAGACAGCAGGACCATCTGGCGCGCCTGCCGGACCAGACAGTACCGCCGGACCCTCGACCTGTAGGACCAGACCGGTCAACATCGCCGGCGGAGAGGCCCAAGCTTCCGGCACACTTGGTGGGGACGTGAATGACACCGCCGGTCCCCTTGATGACACCGCCAACTCCGGATCAACTTGGCCGGTCCTGAAGTCATTCCGGCCAGTACCGCGCACAATCCAGCCGGTACAGGCCATCCAGCCGAGTACACACACACTTCCACTTCTACACAAGGAAACTTGGATCAGATAAGCTACCAGCTTCAGGACATGCATCTAGAGGAAGTCTCCACACCAGTAGTGCCACCAGGAGCAATGACAAGGAGCAGATCAAGAGCGCTCTTCCACAAGTTCAGCTTATGGGTCGACAAGCTTCTAGAGGAAGATCAATTAAGGGCAATGCGCCAGAAGTGCAAAGAAGAGTCCAAAGACTTCTCAACAACACAAGGGACATCAGAGATTTGGGCTTTAGTGGTAAGAGAGGTCAGGGCCCAAAGATTCCTAACCCTACTCCAAGTCGAAGACTAGGAGCAAGGCTCGTGCATGCCACAAGGACGGTCACCTTCCATTTCTTGGCCGTGAGGTAAGTAAGGTAAGTTTTCAATATGAATATTTGCCTCTTTCTGTTTTGCAGGGTTGGATCTAGAATATTTACAGTTATTGAGTCAAAGACATTTTAGGAACGGGTCCTTTTCGATTATACACTTTTGTATCTTTTCTTTTTGTGTACTTTTGTAAATTTTTCTTTTCTTATTTGAGTCGATCCTAGAAGGTCAAGCTGTCGAGCATATTAATAAGGCTCCTTCCAGCATTGTAGTTCGACAATCTTTTTGCTAATTAATAAAGATTGAATTTTCTTACAAGTTTTTTCTCAAGAATTTTGTGCGCTTAGAACCTAGTTGAGACCAGCCCTCCTAGCTCTAAGTTTGTGATTTATCACGAGGCTCATCACCCCTCGTGTGGTTCACTTCACCCTTCCATCAAATACCAACCCAAAAATCCCTATCCAAGAAGTCTAAGGTCGAGTTTCTCACATAACCTTCTCCAAACAGCCCACGCGCATATAAGCCTTGAATCGAGACTTGTATCACCATCCCAAACACATGTCTTTACTACTCTAAAAAGTGTAAGGCCGAGTTTCTCGTGCAAGTTTCTTGTACCTGGTCCGAAAGCATTATGACCACAATCCCAAACTTGTATCACATAGTATTAGAGTTAACCGAAAGCAATAGAAAAATAAACCAGCAAACCAAAATGTGAAATAAAAAACCAAACAAGTCAAATCAAAACATAAAAGAGATAGAGAATTTATAGAATTCCTAGTCTCAGCTCATGCACATGTCTGAAACAGACCACTAGCTGGTATTATTTTTGGGATAATATGGCCACAAATTTTGTTGTTTACATGCATTGGAAATTTAAATATAATGATTATCGTATTATCTAATAAAAAAACGTTTTGTGCCTTCCTTACAAACACTCAGAACTAACCCTGAAAACTTTTGTTGGTCATCTAACAACTGAACACGCAATAAAAGTTTCTCAATGTCTCCGGTGGATATATTTCTAAGCAGTTCAATTTTTGATAGACTCTTACTCAAATCTAGGTTGGACCAAACTTGGAAATTGGAGCTAGATTTATATTGAAGATACAAGACAACTCTGTATTAGTAAAAAAAAAATAATACACAAAGTGATATAAGAAATTGTGCGTGGTGACATGGAGATAGAGTAAGCAGATGCAATGTCTTAACAACTGATATGCAATATATGAGCTGTACAAGCATCTTAAAAGGAATATTTATTTTTAAAGAATAAGAGATCCAAATAGGAATTCTGCTAATATTAGCCGCGTGAACTATTGTGTATGACTAGAAGAGTTGATCATTGTAGATGTTCATCATAAAGGGAGAGAATTTTTAACTAAAGAACGCGGGGGTTTCTTTTAAGAGAGCAAAATAAAGAAGAGTAAATTAGTTCAACATACACAAACTTTCAAAAAATTAGGAAAATAGCCATAAGTTTCAAAAACTCGATTCACTGTATCGCGAGAGATGCAAATTACCAAAAATCTTTTCTTTAGTTGCCACATCATCGGCGATAATCTTTGTCGCGCACATTGAACTACCTGCGACATAGGTGTTCATGATAGTTGGATATTTTAGAAAGTATCGACGCCAAAGATGCATTAGATGATAGATTTTTTTTTAGAATTTATCTATGTAATATATATATATATATTATTTGTATACTTAACAGAGTATATATTCGTTTAACACCTAAAGAAATGACGCCATTGATATTCCACATAGAAAGAGACTAATTTTTCTTGGGTTTGACAACATCTATAATATCAAGTGTTATCCTACATTCCAAATCGTGCACGTGTTTTAAACTAAATTCAAAGTCGCCACGGTAACATTTATTAAAGATATTTCACATGTTGGTTTCTTTAAGTTCGACATTAATGGTGTCATCTAAGATGTGAAAAATACATGCTGGAACAGTGTTTTTTACATAATGAATAACCAATAACATAATTGTTACCTGTTTAATAACATTTTTATGTATTAAATATGTAAGTGTTATTCAAGTGAATTACTGATAAAATAATTGTTACCTATGTGATAAAATTGTTATTCAAATGAATTACGATAAAATAATTGTTATCTCTGTAGTAAAATTGTTAGCAAATGAATACCTGATAACAAATTTGTTATCCATGTACTACAATTGTTGCGTACTAATTATGTTATTATCCTGCATAGGTGACTGTTTTGATAACGGCGGGAGTGAGGTCTAACAAATTCATCTTCGTTGATTGTTGTAACCCTCTCTTCCGAAATAATGCATTGAACAGCGACCTAGTGAGAACAATATAGATAAACATTTTAGTTGCAGAGTAATAAACAGTTTAACGGGAAATAACAGTGTGTTACGTTAACAGTATCATTATCCTCTTTTCTCGCAATTATGGTTTTCTAAGGATCTAAAAATATAATTAGCATGCTAAAATAATAGATATCGGTGGAATATGAGATATTCATATAGCGAATAATATTACCCAGTAAAGGCATATTGATAAATTTTATTTAACGTTCTTTTTACATAAATAACTGCAAATCTATATGTGTTTAGATAATAATATAGTTATCTTGCCTCGACTATAAATAAATTGAGATAACAAATTTTTTACCATGCTATCCGAAGAGATATCGACGAAACAATATCTATTACAGAATGTAATGTCACTACGTTGAATATCTACGGAAAATGCAGAAATTGAGCAATAAAAAATGGAGAAAATACCTCGCCTTCTTCATCAAGCACATTCGAATCTTACACATACCATTTGAAAATCCTCTATATCTTCTTCTTCTTGGCTGTACTTTTTCGTTATTCACGTGAATAATGTGGCGGTTTCTTTAATCTTCTTTTAAGAAAATAGAAGTTGGAATACTCTATCTTCTTCGTTGCATGTATATAGACATTGTTCACGTGACAGTGTCTAAGTCACCTTTAAACGCGACGCTATCCTCCAATGTTCTGCGCCGTAGTGTTGGTCTCCTGTTGGAAGTTAAGAAGAAAATGAAGCTTTCTGAAAAAAATGAACAGATAAGGAGAAAAAATCGCATGTCATGTTTGTGTTTCGTTCAAGGTATTTTCTCTCTTTTAAAACGATGGCACTTTTCTGACACAATCTAAACAAAATATTACACCTATATTAACTACGGTGCATAGGTTAATAGGAGTAGTAACGGGTTAAATGGGTTTGTACAGTGCAACGAACAATGAATGTATATATCACAAATTTTGGCAAAGTTTTGTGTTATACAATACAAATACTTTTGTTGGTCATAACCAATCCTGAAAAAACGTTTTGTGCCTTCCTTACAAATACTCATAACCAAGCATGAAAACTTTTGTTGGTCATTTAACAACAGAACACGCAATAGAAGTTTCTCAATGACTCCGATGGATATATTGCTAAGCAGTTCAATTTTTGATAGGCTCCAATTCAAATCTAGGTTGGACCAAGTTTAGAAGTTGGAGTAGATTTATATATGGTTTATATTGAAGATACAAGACAATTTTGTATCAATCAAGAAATAATACACAAAATGGTATAAGAAATTGTGTGTGGTGACAGAGATAGAGTAAGGAGATGTCTTAACAACGGAAGAGCCAATAAAGAGTAATTTAGTTAAGATTAGCCACGTGAACTATTGTGTATAAGTAGGATTGTTGAGCTGTAGATGTTCATCACAAAGGGAGAGAACTTCTAACTAAAGGATTTTAAAGTGTTTTTTTTAAAAGAGCAAACGAAGAGTTGAGAGATTCCAAAATTGGATATAATCTTATCAATGTGTAATGTGCTAAGTTGACAAGTATAAATGTGTTTTAAACCTTCTAAATATTGTTTTATGTGAGACTTGTAATTGTATGTATCTAAAAAAAATTTATAATAATATAAGAAAATTTCCAATGTAATTCTTTAACGTAGTTTTCTATATCCATAGTTTTTTGCATTTTCACATATTAATATCGAGAGTGGTAAGAAGATATCTTTATGTTGTTCCAAAGAAAGAAGACAAAAACACACAATAATCGCTTAAAGAGTCGATATTTCCATAACATAAGAAACGTTGAATTACCATATTCACGACTCAAATTCTCTAGAGTTCGTCTCGAACATTATCAGAAACTATTGACTCATGATCAGTAGTAGTTCCCGAATTGGAAGAGAGTTTGATAGGATAAGAAGCCTCCATGGCTATACCGCAACGTCCTTCAATCTCAGATATTCCTCTTTCTATCCGAACATAGCCTCCTTCTCCCCATTCCGCACCCCATGAGTTCCGAACTATCCAATATTTTAATCCGT
Organism: Pugionium dolabratum; assembly: GCA_018901945.1. Taxonomy (NCBI): domain Eukaryota; kingdom Viridiplantae; phylum Streptophyta; class Magnoliopsida; order Brassicales; family Brassicaceae; genus Pugionium; species Pugionium dolabratum. The sequence continues at coordinate 11,049 of JAEVFF010000059.1, forward strand.
TTTCTGTCTCTCCATATCCGATAATCGCCACACCGTGGTTTAACTGAGTTCCGCATTCTCCAACAAACACACCCTACAATAGAATGCATACACCTTCATATGGTAATTGGATGTCATATTAAAGAAAATTTTACCTCAGAGTAAAGCTGGAAATCGGAGCTCCCAGCATCAACAGCTACAGAGACAGGCTGGTGAGCAACAGCTTTGAGAAGTGCTTCCTCATCATTCTCAGGGACATGTTCATGTCCATCGATCGTTACAGTTTCTCCATCAATATTCTTGGCTAAGCAGAGTCCAATGTCATTGGAATTGTAAGGATAAATCTCTTCGGTTTTGATTCCACCATTGTTCTTGATGAATTCAAACGCAGGTTCCATGAGACCCCCCGAACAACCTTGATTCTCTTCATTGTCACAATCAACGAGTTCTTGTTCAGACAATGAAACCAGTTTGTTTGTTCTGATTTTGTTTATCCCTTCCACTGCTGCAACCGTCGAAAATGCCCAGCAACTTCCTAAGAGATTTTCGTACACACTGATTTAATCTCAGATGTTTCATCAAGTTGCAAGAAATCAAAGACTTTCCCGATTCACAGATCCCAGGAAATCATTTAAGCTTGAAAACAAAAAAATTCTTACCGCAATCTTGTTGATTCTTGACTTCAGTGACAGCTCCTTTTTCTCTCCAATCAACGGAACTGGGAACTCCGGTCACGTTCTCGTACATGAAACCGGCAGATCCGCGCTTGGGTCCACGGAGCATCCGGTAATGCTTAACATTAGAGCCAGCGTAGGAGTTTCTAAACTCATGGTGAGTTATGTCGGCGAATCTGTTGATCTTGAGTTTGTAAGGTTTGTTCTTCTTGTTCGTCTTGTGGACATGAAATACATTGTGTCTGAAAACGTTGAACCGCTTTACTACCTCGTGGGAGGCTCTAGACACAGAGTGGTGGCTTCTCCATCTCTCATAGAGCTTCAATAAGCTCTCTTCGGTCTCTAGTTCTTTTTCATGGAAATCAAGTCCTTGGGAGGTTTGGAGGAGGAAATAAAAACAGAGAACAATAAGCAAAAGTTTCATTTTTTTGTTTTTAATTTGTCCTGTTTATGCCTCTTTATGCTATATTCTTGATGAAATGATTTATACGACTAGCTAGCTATATATATATTTATATATCATTTTTCCTCTATTTGATTGCATTATTTTTTGAATTATAAATTAGAATAGTATAGTAAATTAAGATAACATATTTTTAAGTTTTTATTTCAAATTTATCAAATTATTAAAATTTTAAAAGGATATAATTATGATTGAGTTGTTTTTTTCTAATTTATATAATTAGCAAAAGTTTCATTTTTTTTAATTTGTTCTGTTTATGCCTCTTTATGGTATATACTTGATGAAATGATTTATACGGGCAATATATATAATTTTTCCCTAACTGATTGCATTATTTTTTGAATAATAAATTAGAATAGTATAATAAATTAAGATTTTAAGTTTTGGTTTAAAATTATCAAATTATTAAAATTTTAAAAGAATACAATTATTATATAAAATTATTATTTAACATAAATAAATTACAAATAAAATTAAAATATTTTATTTCAATATTTTCATCATTATGATTGGGTTACTTTTTTCTAATTTATAGTTTAGATTTCTCTATATATATCAAAATAGAAATGAATTTTTAAAAAAACAATATTTACATATCATTAGAAAAAAATGATATATTTAAAAAGTTATCACACGCTGCGTTTAATCAAATATAACATTATAATTTTAAATATAAATTTATTTTTAAAAAATAAATTAAAATTTATATTAAAGTAGAAATCGAGTTTAAAAAATATTTAAATATCACTGCAAAGAATGACATTACTAAAAAATTATATACATTATTACAAATATAAGTTTTGAAAAATGTTTACATGTTATTAAAAAATATAATATAGGTAAAACATTATGACATATTGCTTAGCAAATATGACATAAAAATTTAAACATAAATTTATTTTAAAAAATAATTAAATTATATATATTGAATGATTTTATCACTAACAGAAAAAATAACAAGAAAAATTCAGAGAAAAGAATAAATATGGAAGGCAATATTGCCTTCAAAAAGAAAATTTCTAACATGTCGAATAGTTTTGTTTCTTTGGTATATTTTTAAAATTTTTTAATACTATGTATATTTTTAATTTTATAGTTTTATAGTTTTTTTCTAATTATACTTGTTTCAACTAATTAATTTGGTTTGACAAATTACAATGAATACTTTTTATTTTTAATCATGATTACTATTTTTACATATCTATTAAATTATTCATGTTTTAGTCAAAATCTAATTATATAATTTTGTAATTTAAAAAATTAATATTTAAATATGAAACATAAATTTTATGATTATATATAGCAAAAAAAAATGTAAAACTAATGGTACCAAAATTTGTTATATATAAGTTCTTAATTTTAACCTACAACTGTACTAAAATATAGTTCAAATATAATTTGATTTAAAATAAAAACGTAAACATATTACACACTGAAAAATATAATTTTGATAATTCTAAATATATAAAACACAAATAAAATTTATCTTATATAATAAATATGTAATATAATATATAATATTTTAAGCAAATGTAATAATAATTCAAATTTATAATATGTTATATTCATGCAAAATATTAAAAAATTTAAATTAGTTTAATATTAAACTTTTATTATTATTAGACATTTAAATCAATTATATTATATTGTAAATAAAAAATTTAAAAAAATAATATATTATAATATTATCCATATTTTATTTATTTTAACCCTAGTAATTGTCGGCATGGAACATATATAGTGGCGGACCCAAGAGCAGGTGGCTCAATTGATGCCAGTAAACTATTATAATAATTTTATAAGCAAATTTTTATAATAAATAATTGCTCATTAGGCTAAAATCTATCGTGTTGCACTTCTTAATCAAGGTTCTTGAATCATTTAGAAAAAATATTTTTAAATTTTTGAATAATTAAAAATATTTAATTACAGATCATACAAAATTAATTTCTAAACTCGCAATTGCACATATAAGATTATTTTCTCGAAAGAAGTTAGAATTAGAATGTATTATAGTCATGAGATTGTTTAGAGTCTGGTTTGAACTATGATGGTTCAAAATAGACAATAATTGCTAGAGTTATAGAGCTGTGGAACCAATCGGTTCAAAAAATTGAAGATCTAATTTTTCTCTATCAAAATTGGTATGACTAAACCGAATTAACTCATGAACGTTTGATCAATCATAACCACAACACTTCCATTTTATACCTAAATTCAAAAGAAGTCTTTGTTGGAATTCGGTTTTGCGCAAGTGGCTATCGACCACCTTCTGGTGAGTTTATTAAAACTGAAGTTCGATTGAATGAGAAATGAATATCTAAAGTAGATTGTTTGATAAATATAAAATGAACAAATGTAATTTGTATCACATGAGAAATTAGAGGTGAAATCTCTCTTGTATATCAAGCGGAGAAACTATTACAAAAATCAAAATTTTGAATAAACTTTGATGTATTACTGGAAGCAGATAACCGAACTCGAGTTTCGAGATTTCAGAATTTAACAAATGCACCAATGGTCGGTATAATTATTATTGTGGTTTGGTTCAAACTCTATTTGTTATTTGTTGACTAAGTCAATAGTCAATTTCTCCTTAATTGAGTTAAGTTACAATTTACAACTAAATTAATTTGGTATATCGTTTTGTAACATAAAAATTATAATGATTTTTAGTATAGAATAAATTATCATTAAAAATGGAATAACCTCTTTCTAACCTCATATATTGATCATTAAGAAAATAATAAAGATGAAATAATGGAAAAAAAAAGAAAAAAAAAAGGAAACAAACCTTTGGTTTTCTTATTGTAATAGTGTAAAAAATACACATAATAAATCCCTCACATGCTGGGTATGAGAGTGCAACATAGAAAAGAGTTCGTTAGATTCTGTTCTTGGACTGTGCAAGACACACTACGTGGCGTTTTCAGAATTAAGGAAATAGTGTCTCGCCTCTGCAAATCCTGTCTTTCCAAAATTCTTGTATCGGTATTTTATATTTTACTATATGTAATTTTTTCACAATTATTCAGTTGCCCACATTGTAGAAAATCGCGTTCTTACAATCTTAATTCTAAAAATTTCGTTAGTCTTAAGATTATAATTACAATAATTACAATCTTAATTTTGAAAACTTCGTTATGTTTATTAAACTAACGAAAACTGATAATTTTGTGAAGTGTTTATGTCATAAGAACATGAATTTGAATGTATGATAATTCTTCGTTCACTCTCAATATAATTTTTTTGGTTTGCAATTGCACAAAACAAAAAAAAATATCAATAAAATAAAAACGTTAACAATAACGTTTTATGATGGCAAGTGAGTCGATACCCCAAAATAGGAGCGGTCTATCACTAACTACTTTGTTAGCAATACGGATGGATTTTGATTTTTATCTTAATTTCCAAATCCTATTGATTTACAGGTAATACTGATCATGAGTCTTGTGAATCGACGCACCAATTTTGTATTGGTAGTGGTCTACCACATTTGACTATGTCAATAATGTTTAAAACGATACCTATAAAAATCATCACTTACTTCACAAGCAAAACGCTTAATTCTGAAAATTTCGTTAGTCTTAAGATTATAATTACAATTCTTACAATTTTAATTCTAAAAATTTCGTTAATT
>JAEVFF010000059.1:17200-62419 GCA_018901945.1 Pugionium dolabratum
AGGAAAGATTATATTCTCCAAATTCACTCATAATTAACCAAGCATGTTTACGGCCAAAATGAACACAATAGAGAACCTAGTTCTATGAGAAAAGAAAATGTGTTATAGTTATTGTCTCGGTTTACATAAAAGTCTTGAGGGTTCAAGACATCATGTTCACCTTCTAGTCGAGTAAATCCGATAACTATTAACAATGATTGGTTCAAGGCTGAAAAATGCTACCAACTCATATACAGTGGATTTTTCGTTTGTATTCTCGAAAGTCTTTTTGTCTAGTCTTATCGAGTTTTGTCTAGGTAGTTAGTTAAGTATATCAAGTCGTCATATGTTTAGAGTCATTTCTATTCATGTGGGAGATTGTTGGAACTCGGTTTTATAGAAGTGTGTGTCGATCACTTTCCGGTGAATTTTCTAACGAAAACGTTAAAACCGAAATTTGTTTGAATGAGAAATGAGTATCTAAAGTAGGTTGCTTGATAAGCATAAAATGAACAAATGTAATTTATCCCACATTAAAAGTTAGAGGTGAAATCTCTCTTGTATATCAAGCGGAGAATCAATAACAAAACTCCAAACTTTGGATACACTTTGGTGTATTAGTGGAAGGAGATAACCGAACTCGAGTTTTGATTTTCGGAATTTAGAAAATGAAAAAATGGTAGGTATAATTTTTATTGTGGTTTGGTTCAAATCTCATTTGTTATTTGTTGACTAAGTCAATAATCAATTTCTTCTTAATTGAGTTAAGTTACAATTTACAACTAAATTAATTTGATTTATTGTTTTGTAATATTTGTAACATAAAAATCATAATGATTTTTAGTGGAGAATAATTCTCATTAAAAACGGAGTAACCTCTTTATAAACTCATATGGTGAATCATTAAGAAAATAATAAATGATGGAAAATGAAAAGAGAAAAAAGAAAACAAACTTTTGGTTTTCTCATTCTAAAAATGTAAAAAATACACATAAAAATTCTCACATGTTGAGTCTGAGAGTGCAACATAAAAAATCGTTCGTTAGATTCTGTTCTTAGATTGTGCAAGACAGAATAGTTGCAATTGTATCCTGGGATTCGGAACGCCATGCAACCATCATACTATGGGGCGTTTTCATAATTAAGGAAAGAGTGTCTCGCCTCTGCAAATCTAGTCTTTCCAAAAATTTTGTATCGGTATTTTACATTTTATTATATGTAATTTATTCATAATTATCAGTTACCCACATTGTAGAAAATCGCGTTCTAACAATCTTAATTCTGAAAATATTGTTAGTCTCAAGTAAAATTGTTAGAACGCGATTTTCTACAATGTGGGCAACTGATAATTGTGAATAAATTACATATAATAAAATGTAAAATACCGATACAAAAATTTTGGAAAGACTGGATTTACAGAGGCGAGACACTCTTTCCTTAATTCTGAAAACGCTTCGTAGTGTGACGGTTGCATGGCGTTCTGAATCCCATGATACAACTGCAACTATTCTGTCTTGCACAACCGAAGAACAGAATCTAGCGAACGCTTTTCTATGTTATACTCTCATACTCAATATATGAGAGATTTTTTATGTGTATTTTTTACACTTTTAGAATAAGAAAACCAAATGTTTATTTTCCTTTTTTTCATCCTCATTTTCTCATGAATCATTTTTCTTAATGATCAATATATGAGCTTATAAATAGGTTACTCCATTTTTAATGAGAATTATTCTTCACTAAAAATCATTATGATTTTTATGTTACAAATGTTACAAAACAATAAATCAAATTAATTTGGTTGTAAATTGTAACTTAACTCAATTAAAGAGAAATTGACTATTGACTTAGTCAACAAATAACAAATGGAGTTTGAACCAAACCACAATAATAATTGTACCAACCATTGGTCCATTTGCTAAATTCCGAAAACTCTAAAATCGAGTTCGGTTATCTCCTTTCACTAATACACCAAAGTGTATTCAAAATTTTGAGTTCTGTAACCGTTTCTCCGCTTGATATACAAGAGAGATTTTACCTCTAATTTCTAATGTGGGACAAATTACATTTGTTCATTTTATGCTTATCATGCAATCCACTTTAAATACTCATTTCTCATTCAATCGAACTTTGGTTTTAACGGCTTATTTAGAAAACTCATCGAAAAGTGATTGACAGCCACTTCCATAAAACCGAGTTCCAACAATCCCCCACATGAATAGAAATGACTCTAAACACGTGACGACTCGATAGATTTAACTAACTATCTAGACAAGACTCGAAAAGACTATACAGAAGGACTTTCGAGAGTACAAACGAAAATCCATTGTATATGAATTGGTAGCATTTTTCAGCCTTGAACCAATCATTGTTAATAGCTATCGGATTTACTCGACCAGACGGTGAACATGATATATTCAATCCTTTGGGCTTTTATGTAAACCGAGACAATAACTATAACACAATTTCTTTTCTCATAGAACTAGGTTCTCTATTGTGTTCATTTTGGCCGTGAACATGCCTAGTTAATCATGAGTGAATTTGGAGAATATAGCATTTCTTTCATTCTCCTAGAAACGGCCCCATTTCACACTCACAAGGTGATTCGCCGTTAGTTTTGTTTTAAGAAGCATCCCGTAATACTCAAATTATATCTCAAAGCTATGGTCTCAAATCATTAAAAGCAACGCTTATCCTACACACATACAGGAAGCACTGTGCATCATCTTAGGAACTCGTTAAAGACGTAAGTCTCGTAGTGCTCTTTTATATTCCGTTTGACTTAGTTGTCCCTTTGAATCTACATCTTGGGATCCCCAGTCACGTAGGTAGGGTAACCATCAAACTTCATCTTAAATCGTAGGCTTTAAACTCATTCCTCTTGATGATTTTATAATTTAATCTCATGACATCTTTAATATATGGATCATAGGTTGTCATTCAATTGGATATAAGCTATTAAAATTACACCATTTGAGATCAATTTTATAATGGTTTTTTTTCCTTTAAAAAAATGACTAAACCACTATATACAATCTACTTTTTAGTTAGATTATCACTATATATAAGGTTGTACTACAATGTTTTTAAACACTCCCACACCTTTAGGTATTTGTACGAATGTACTTTACCTTCCAAAGTTCATATGACATCTTGTCAATAACTTTATGTGATAAACAACGCTTCCCCCACGTTTTTAGATAACTCAGAGTAATGCAATTTTGTATTCATCATTTTTTTCTCTATGAGTTTGAGATTTTTTTATCCCGTAACTCCATTTGATTCGAATGATCACAGAAATGTTTTTTGATAAATAATGTTATTTATTCAAAATAACGCATTATTTTCATCAAAAATATTTTCTTTTATCATATATAACTATTTTCATAGTTTTCTCAAGTTGGTTTTATTTTTCAATTTTTTTTCGCTTTAATTTTTTTTAAAACCATATTCATGCGTCTTAGCAAATCTATAAATCTATTAAAATAGATATCAATTTTGCTAGACATGCACCAACTTTTTGACATATCACACTTGTGATATTTTCCACTAAACTTCTTTTAAGCATTTTGCTTGTGAAGTAAATGATGATTTTTAAAGATATCGTTTTAAACATTATTGACATAGTCACATGTGGCAGAACGGTTTTTTTACAATCTTAATTCTGAAAATTTCGTTAGTCTTAAGATTGTATGGTAGTAGTTTGCCACATGTGACTATGTCAATAATATTTAAAACGAGACCTCTAAAAATCATCACTTACTTCACAAGCAAAATGTTTAAAAGAACTTTAGTGGAAAATATCACAAGTGTGATATGTCAAAATGTTGATGCATGTCTAGCAAAATTGATATATATTTTAATAGATGTATAGATTTGCTAAGACGAATGAATATGAATTTAAAAAAAAATTAAAGTAAAAAAAAAGTTGGAAAATAAAACCAACTTGAGAAAACTATGAGAATAGTTATATGTGATAAAAAAATATTTTTGATGAAAAATAATGCATTATTTTGAATAAATAATATTATTTATCAAAAAATATTTTCGTGATCATTCGAATCAAATTGAGTTATGTGATAAAAAAAAATCTCAAACTCATAGAGAGAAAAAATGATAAATGCAAAATTGCATTACTTTGAATTGCCTCAGAAAATATGGGGGAAGCGTTGCTTACCACATAAATTTATTGATAAAATATCATATGAACTTTGGAAGGTAAAGTACATTCGTACAAATACCTAAAAGTGTGGGGGTATTTACAAAAATTGTAGTATAACCTTCTAAATAGTCACAATCTAACTAAAAAAGTAGATTCTATATAGTGATTAAGTCATATTTTTTTAAAGAAAAAAAATCATTATAAAATTGATCTCAAATGGTGTAATTTCAATAGATTATATCCAATTGAATGACAACGTAGGATCTATATATTAAAGGTGTCATGAGATTAAATTATAAAATCATCAAGAGAAATGAGTTTAAAGCCTATGATTTAAGATGAAGTTTGATGATAACCCTACCTACGTGACTGGAGATCCCAAGATGTAGGTTCAAAAGGACAACTAAGTCAAACGGAATCTGAAAGAGCACTGTGAGACTTACGTATCTACCCAGTTCCTAGGATGATATACAATGTTTTATGTATGTGTGTAGGATAAACGATGGTTTTGATGATTTGAGACAAATTACAACCACAACTCTTCCATTTTATACCTAAATTCAGAAGAAGTCTTTTTCCAAAACTTAGCATTGAAATTTGCCATAGCATTTAAAAACCAATTGATGTAATTAATTCTATATGGTTGAGTTAACCACTTGGCCATTGTAAATGAGTCTCATCTTCGAACTAGAAACCATAACGCATATATCACAAATGAGTGTGGAAAAATCGTATTGTAGGACAAAAGTAACAATATATATTGAAAAAATTAAAATATGAAGATATTATTAAATACTAAGATATACATGCAAATTCAGATAAACTTTATTAAAAATCATTTAAATAAGATTTTTGCCATTTGTTTAATCAGTTTTACGCGACGTCACACACAACTCACCACTGATCAATTCTTAATTTACTCAAGTTCATCGCACGTGCTCTTTGTCACTCACCGAATTTTCTAACTCACGAGCTAGTTTTTCTGACTTTCAAAAATCTTATTTTAGAATTTTTCATCATATATATATATATATATGAATCTCTATATATTCTATACGTCTATATTTAATGAATTTTTAATATTTATTAAATATATATTTTTTTTATTATGTACATTCTTGTGTTACACAATATTCTGCACTATTCATCTATTTGTGACGGGTTATGCTACATCTCATAAACTCCATTTACATTGCATTATTTGTACAACGTCTTTGTGGATACTTTCCATTTTGTTACGCCATTTTTGTAACTTTTGCATTTTTGTACTAACAGATACGTTTCATAAAACACGTGAAAAGCAATGAAGTTTATGATATTAAAGTGTAACCAATTTGAAAATTGATTTTGATTAGGTATAAACAATTCACAAAAAGAAAAAAAGGAAGATTTGGTAGAAACACGATTACACAATCTTTTGCCATTTTCAGCAGATATAAATGGTATGGGTTGGGTCAGGTCCTACTCAATGAAATTATATCAATGGGAAGATTTTTTAATATATAATCTAAACAAAAGCCAATAAATCAAAGGATGCTTCGTCATAAATCCATCAGTTTCCGAACAGTGTTTTCTAGAAGAGAATTGTTTTTTTCGATAACTTAATGAAATGATGTTTTTTTGTCAAAAAGATCAAAGATACTTTGGAGTTTTGTCTCTCAAACTTTGATAACTTATTAAGGGACTTCTTATTTTTAATTTTTCTTGGACAAGAAAAACCTTTAGATTAAACGTTTTGTAAGTAATTACAACTTTTTTTATTATAAATTAATGAAATTCAAATTCCTCGAAATACCCTTTGTACTTAATGGGTTTTTATCAACGTATATACATAAATTATATAGTATTATTTTAAAATAGCATTTTTAAAATTTTATTTTAAATTTAACATTTTAAATCTAAATTTCAAAAATAGCACAAATTATTTTTTAAAAATACATATTTAACATAAAAATTATAAATATAATTAAAATATTATAATTGGATTTTTTTCTAATCTAAAGTTTATTTTTTATTAAAAAAATTCTAAAATATTTTATTATTAAATTTGTATTATTTTGGATGCTATATTTGAAACAAAAATTTAAAAAAATGATGTTTTTTTATCGATTGCTCTAAATTATAATACACAAATATTTGGTAAACAAACCTGAAGAACAAAGTTTATATGCATTAAAATTTTAAAAATGAAAAGTATTAAAAAAAACATTGAAAAGAAAAAAGTAGTAATGGATTTTCAAGCATAAAAATACTTTTCGTTTTAATGCATTTTATTGTTTTAGTTTTATTAAATTATATACCAGTTTTGGATTTAGGAAAGCCGTAAATTATAAAATAAACCATTATACCAATTTTTTCTAAAAAAATAATTGGTTCCAAAACACATGCTCATGTATAAAGTACAAAACTGATAGTTTTATCATTAGGTTTTTCTATGTTAAAGTGGCCAATAATTTCTTCGGTAGAATTAATAATTTTAAATTAACAAGCCTTATAACGTTTGATGCCTTCAGTGTGGCACATTTATCATTTACGTTTAATTATGTTGGTAGTATTCGTTTGCTTACCGCTAACAAATTCGATTATAACTGTAGTTATATTATGATTGTAGATACGATATATATTATTCGTTTATTTATCGTTGACGGTTAATGTAGTGGTTGATCATATATTTTTTAGTTGTACATATATTTTAATATGCGATAAACAGTTACAACGAATAACCCAACGATTAATTATAATTAGTCAAATAAACCTGTAATAAATAAACGAATAATAATCTATCGGTTATCTTTTGATACAACGATAAATACCTTTTTGTGTTTGTTTCAATACATTATCGAAAGAATTTAGTTTCTATTGCCTACATTAGACACTTTCAATCGTATACATATTTGATTCCTATTTGCCTTCGCAACCCCATTGAAGGATCAATTTAATTAGTAATCACTATGTTTGTGAACCACTATTTGATGAATGTTAATACTCATTTTTTGCCAAAGAAACTAATAAGCAGAAAATCAGCACCTTTTCAATCTACATATCAAGGCAGTATTTTGAATAGTAATTTGATAATATCACATTCATCTCAAAATTATTAGAAAACAATCAGATTTTAACTTACAAATATTCAAAACCTAAAATAAAAACATAGAGATCTATTAAGTGAATTCTATTCTTTAATCGTCTAATCAAATGTAAAATAAACGAGAATTAAACAAATTAACCAGTTTATCTATGATCGTCCAATCAAATGTAAAATAAATGAGTATTAAACAAACTAACCAGTTTATGTCTGCAAATTCCACAATGTTTAGTTTTAAATATGAATTTATCCCATTTGTTTGTTTTTGTTTTCCATAAAACAAAAATCTTTATAGTTGAAATAGTTTTTGAAAAATCTCTATAATGGAGGTAATAAAAAGGGTGCCCTCACGCAGGATCGAACTACGGACCTTCAGTTTACAAGACTGACGCTCTACCACTGAGCTATAAGGGCTTCTTTGATTGTAAATTTGTAGCAAGCAGAATCAAATGATACTAGCAAACCGACATTTTGGACCAAAATGATAAGACCAAAGTATGAGACAAAAGCTAAAACTGATAGAGAATAGTGGGATTCGTTGCGGAAAGTAGGCACATGATATTCGTGGCGTGTAGTTTCCGCTATCATGCGCATTCACCGTCACTTTCCCATTTCCTCCAACGCTTCAAGTCTCCGATCAGTTCTCTCTGATTTTAGCTATCACTGAACCTTCTTCTCTCTTTTTCTCACGGCAGATGAAGGTACTCTTTCTCTATCTGCTGAACAATCGTTATGATTCTGATTTTGATTTATATCCGCCGATCGATTGATTTTTCTGTAAGATATCGGTTCCCTGAATTATATATACAGAGAATGGATTTTCATTTACATTGGTATTTTGTTTTGTGGCGATGTTGTAGCAATTTTGGAGTCCAAGCAGTATTAACAAGAACAAAGCTATGGTGCAGAATCTGCAAAGCTATGGTGTTATAACGTCAGATAAAATTGCTGAAGCTATGGAGGCTGTGGACAGAGGCATCTTTGTACCAAACGGATCCTCTGCTTACGCTGATAGTCCCATGTCTATTGGTTATAACGTGACCATATCAGCACCTCATATGCACGCAATGTGCCTTCAACTTCTTGAAAACCATTTGAAACCCGGAATGCGTGTTCTTGATGTCGGCTCGGGTTTGTCTTTGTCTTGAATTTGGTTTTCTCCAGTTCATACTATTGATGATGAATACAAATATTGCTCAATCTTGATAGGGACCGGGTACTTAACCGCTTGCTTTGCGATTATGGTTGGATCCCAAGGGCGTGCTATTGGTGTGGAACACATTCCTGAACTGGTTGCTTCTTCCATCAAGAATATTGAAGCGAGTGCTGCTTCTTCATTGCTGAAAGAAGGATCTCTTGCGGTTCATGTTGGTGGTGAGCTTTGATAAGAAGTTTTCGAGATTAATTTTGATGTTCTTTATCTACATTTGCTGGTTCAATATGTTCTTTTTCGTTTCAAATAGATGGGAGGCAAGGATGGGCTGAGTTTGCCCCTTATGATGCTATTCATGTCGGAGCAGCAGCAACAGAGATCCCAGAGCCATTGATTGATCAATTGAAACCCGGTGGGCGATTGGTGATCCCGGTCGGGAACATATTCCAAGATTTGAAAGTGGTGGACAAGAACACAGATGGTTCTGTTAGCATCAAGAGCGAAACTTCTGTCCGTTATGTTCCTTTGACTAGCCGTGAAGCTCAATTGAGAGGGGACTGATGATGCTTGTTGTACATAACAATGAATCAAAGCATTCTAAGTTAGCTTAGTTACTCAAAAATTCAAATCTCTTTGCAAGTAAGAGTTTCAAATTGAGTAAATGAGCTTGTAAACACAACATAATAAAGTATTTTATGTATAATGCCTAAGTCAAGAAGTGGATGATGCAATGGCATAGAGAGGGAACATGCCGTGAATCGCAATACCGGTTGATTCAGCGAACCCAGTCTGAACTTCTGTCGATTCAATTGGTAATCGCCAATCAAAACGATGCACTAAGTAACCCAAAAGCACTTCATTCAACACCACAACAAATGTTATCCTTGGGGATCCTTCTCCCTGCCCCAAATGGAATCAGCTCAAAATCCTGACCCCAGAAATCAATAGACAAATCTAAATGTCTCTCCGGTCTAAACTCCTCTGCGTCTCCCTCCCGATCCACTTTTCTAGCTGGCAATCCACACTGCGGATCCAATCAAGCCAAGCCAACCACGGAACATAACTCCCAACACTAATCACACCCAATAGCCTTGTGAGTCTCTTCATTAACTCCTTGAGGTCGGTTCACCGCTCTATTTCTGTCCAAATGCATCGTTCGTTAAACACGCCAAGAACTCGATTGCTGGATCTTCTCCATCATTAGAATGATGTCTTTCTCTTTTTCACATCACGCAAGGACCGTAACATTTTGTTGCTGAGGAGACGAAGGACGCACACACTCTTCATTTGCCTCTAATACTTTCCATATGGAGCCAAGGCCACATCACGCCCGTCGTAAAAAAGCTTCTCAAAGATTTTTGACTGTGGACGGCTAGTGAAAACGCGGTCATGTGTCTTCCAAACGTCTCGAGCAGCCTCCGCAGAAGAGACTAAAATAACGGGTACACAGCAAAAGTGGAAGAGCATGAGAAGACCGTAAAAGTGGCTGAGAGAACATTGTGATATCTGAGGAAAAATATTAGTAAATTATATAATACTTTTTATTAGTAAATATAAATTAGATATTTATATAATTTTAATTGTTATTTAAAATTATTTTAAAAATTAATTTTTGTATATATAAACTAGGGAAATAAAAATAATTATTTTTACGAATTTAATAGTATTTTTTATTAGTTTAATAAAAATATTGATTCTCTAACCACCATAATAACAATGATATATATTGTAATTATTGTATTAACTTAAACTCATTTATATATTTATCTGAAATTTACTGTAGTGATGATATGTCATCATGATATTTCTGTTAATATCACGTTAGGGTGAAATTCTTTTCTTAAAATGTTTATCAAATAATATATTAGGGATTTGTCAAAAATAATTATTTTTATTTTCTTAATTTACATATACCAAAATTAATATTAAAATAATTTTAAATAAAATTTAAAATTATATAAATAACTAATTTATATTTACTAATAAATAATATTATATAATTTACTAATATTTTTTTTCCATCCAAGATGTGGGTATAAATCTAGTTATCAATTATTAAACGTTGATTCTGTCTTTGTTTGGATAAGAAGTCTGAAGCTCCGTTTGAGGATTAGGATTTGTCATCACTACAAGAAAACAACACATTTCCGACGGCCATATTCGTCGAAAACACGTCGGTAACACAGATTTTCGACAAATTTCTGACGACAATAGTCCATCGGGACTATTTCGTCGAAAATTAGATTCCATCGGGAATTTATCGGGAATTTCCGACGGATTGGCGATTAAGTGTACCATAGGAAACTTCCGACGGATTTTCGATAGAAATATTCCGTCGGAAAATACCGACGGATATTCGATGGTCCGCAGCCATCGGAAATTACCGACGAATAATCGAGGGACATTTTCCGATGACTTTGGCCGTCGGAAATTTGGTCCGATGATATTTCCCGATGGTTTATAACCGTCCGGATATCTCAACACGTTTCCGATGGCAACTGTCGTCGGCAATTTCCGACGGCATAATCCCTCGGAAAACACCAATTAATTGAAAAAATAAAAAAATTTTTTTTTAATATTAAATATTTTTAAAATATAAATATTAAAAAAATAAATTAATAAATTTTTTATTTTATTAAATTAAATTAATATTTGTAAATATTTTTAAAAATAATCATACAATTAATAAAAATAATATTATAAATATAAATATTATTAAACAATTATTTTAAATTACAAATTTACAAAGGAGGGGCACGAGGAGAAGGAGGAGAAAAAAAAATCATCAGTCAATTTATTTTTTATCATTTCTACAAAACTTTTGATATTATTCATCTCTATTTTCATAGACACCATTTCTTCTTTTAGCTGCTCATTTTCCTCGTTTCTAACTGTAGATGTTGCGCCACCGGTATCTGCAACTCTCCCGAGTCCTGGATGACGACCTTTTGAAAATGGTACTTCCTGTTAAAATAAAAAATATTATTAGAAAATTTAATGAAAATTATTATAATACTAATTATATATTTTTAAAAAATAAACTTACATCAAAAACGAGACGGTTAATCTCAGAACGAGGTAATTCGACGACCGAAGATGAAGAACCAACTTGAGATTGTTGGGTTAGAATATCACTTTTTTTCTTTTTTACTTTTTCGATGATCTTACTAACGAGACCATCTTGGATACGACCAGTCTTTTTGTTCGTGTGGACGGTCTCGAGAAGTTGCAAGTGATCGGGAGGCGCTCCAATTTCTTGTGCCTAAAAATAAAAAAAATTCTAAATTAATAATTTTAAAATTTTTAAATAATAATAAATAATTAATATAATAATTAATTTACCAATTGATCGCTCGTCTGAGAAAACTAGTCGATCTGGCATTGTGAATATAAATGCCTTTGCCTCCTCGGTCGCTCTTCCGGTTTCCCGAATTAGTTTTCGAGATGACCTCAACGCTGGAAGATTCCCAATAACAAATAAAGTCGTTCCAAACCGACTCATTCAACCCTCTTGGTTTATCTTTTCCCTTTTTCCATTTTTGTTTCCACTCGTTCATGTGGCGGGAAAATTGTACTACAGCCTCTTTTTCGAAAGCTTCTTCCACCAATTCTGTGTTCATGGGATCCCATGTAAATTCTTTCTACGAAATTTTAGTATATATTACTAAAAGTAATTATATATTTAAAATTTAAATAACGTACCGCAAACGTCCTGAACCAAATCTAACGTTCTTCGTACGGAATATCTCGAAATTTGGTATATGGTTTGTTCAAAAGAGAATGAAGCATCTTTAATATAGATTTGCTTATTCCATTGTTTGAAATACCAATCCTACGAATTTTTATTACAATAGCGTTTAAGTAATTATTTTAAATATAATTATAGAATAACATTAAAATAATTATTTTAAATATATTTATAGAAAATTAATTTACCATGTCGAGTTTCCTTGACGTCTCGGATCAAAAAAAGTAAAAAGTTCGCGACCAGGCTGCTGAACCAATTCTTCAATTGTCATTGGTCGGAAAGAATCATTTGCAGATTCTGGAACTTGAGTTGGTAAACAACTCGGAGTAGACGACTCACCACGTCTTTGATAATCTTGATACGACCTATGATTAGGACATTTTATCAATCTATCTACATTTACTATTTNTCCCATGTAAATTTTTGCTGTGAAATTTTAGTATATATTATAAAAAAATATTATTAAAAACTATTTAAAATAATTATATATTTAAAATTTAAATAACATACCGCAAACGTCCTGAACCAAATCTGACGTTCTTCGTATGGAATATCTCGAAATTTGGTATATAGTTTGTTCAAAAGAGAATGAAGCATCTTTAATATAGATTTGCTTATTCCATTGTTTGAAATACCAAACCTACAAATTTTTATTACAATACCGTTTAAGTAATTATTTTAAATATAATTATAGAATAACATTAAAATAATTATTTTAAATATATTTATAAAAAATTAATTTACCATGTCGAGTTTCCTTGACGTCTCGGATCAAGAAAAGTAAGAAGTTCGCGACCAGGCTGTTGAACCAATTCTTCAATTGTCATTGGTCGGAAAGAATCATTTGTAGATTCTGGAACTTGAGTTGGTAAACAACTCGGAGTAGACGACTCACCACGTCTTTGGTAATCTTGATACGACCTATGATTAAGACATTTTATCAATCTATCTACATTTACTATTTACTTTTTTTCAAATTATTAAATTATTTAAAATAATAATCAATTATTTTTATTTTTATTTTTTGAAAAAAATCAAGATTTTGCACTTGACTTTTTGACTCCGATTCAGATATTTAAATATAAATTTTATGTTTTTGGTTACACCATCGTAAATAATAAACCTTATGAAGAACAACTCGACTAACCAAAAAATTCCCACATACAATAAAAATGAAGTAGATAAAACTAAAAGTTATAAGTATGGGAATTTAAGTTTTTAACAGATTTATAAAATGGAGATAATCATCTCAACTGCTACAGAAATGTAATAAAACTTAACCATAAAAACATTATACTCCCATAAGAAATTAGCATCCTTAAAACCAGTGTTAAGCATTATATTCTTAAAACATGGATTTAACTTTATACCTTTGCTTATTCATACATCGTCCATTTGTTCACGGATAGTACTATATTGATTTTGGGAGATATTAACTAACACACTGAATACGATAAACTACACTTGTTTAGAAAGACAGCGACACATATACTAACTAGTACACCAAATTTATAGAGTTGTAGGTAAGGTTCATCTAACTAGCAGTTTAGAAAAACTATATTTCCATGTTATAGATCCCTTTCATGAAGCTTTTAATCGTTTATATATGTTCTATATATTTAGGATCTTAATAAGGAAAAATCGAACATATCCTAAGATCCTAAATATATAGAACATATAGAGTTAAAATCTAACCTAAATAGATTTACTAGAGGGGGAAAACTTACATGAATAGCGACGACAACAACGGGAAATGAATAGAAAAGGCGGTTTCCGGCAACGACAGCGGCGGGAGAGAAGAAGAAGAACACAAATCGAGAGAGAGAGGCGCTCTTTCGAAGTGAGATCAAAAAGAAATAGGAAAGATGAATAATCTCAAACTAAAAGAGAAGAAAGCGACTTTTCCGGCGAGAATGCGGCAGGGAGGCGAATGGTCGAAAGAGAACGCGAGAGAGAAAAAGAGAAGAAACGGCCGTAGGTTATACTAAACCTTTCCGACGGAAATTGCCGTCGAGATTCCGTCAGAACTGAAATAAATATCTATCCTGAAGCCCGCCTTGGGAAATAGGTTTCCCGCGTAAGGCCGTCGGGAATCCGTCGGCAATCTACGCGTCGACGGAAATCCGTCGGAAAGTATAATCCCAGGCATGACCGACACGTAGTCTACCCACATTGCAATTATTTAATCAACATTTTCCCGACGGTTGTCCGACGGACTGAATAAAGCCGTCGGGAAACCGTCGGTGTTGTTAATCAATATTTCTAAAAAATATACAGATAAATTGTGAAGGTTTTGTGAAAACTAAAATCATAAATATTTATTAACAATATTTAAAATTAAAATCATAAATATCAAAATAAAATCACAAATTTAATCTGAATCTGATGAATATTCCGAATTAGCTGAATTTTGGTCGTCAAACTCGCCAATCTCTTCTTCTGAATCTTGAAACACGTTGTAATCTTCGTTCGTGGTGTCATCAACAATAAGGTTAACTTCAAGAGAAGTGTCTATGGAACCTAAATTACCAATTGTGCTTTGTTGCATAGGCTCTTGTTCGGTAATACCACATACCATTCCTCTAGGATGTATTGAGGTCACTGTAATCCAAGGATCTTGCTTGTTTCTTACACGAGGATATCGAATGTAACAAACCTGGTCCGCTTGTGATGCAAGTATAAAAGGATCATATTTTCGATGTCGCTTACGAGAGTGGACAGATGTAACACCGAATTCGTTTTCACGTTGACCCATGACAGGGTCATACCAGTCACAATAGAACACAATACACCTCAAATCAATCATTCCTGGATAGTGAACTTCTAATATTTCACGAAGAATACTATTGTATACAATTTCTCCCGATTGAGATGATACACCATAATTACAAGTTATTTGTGAGTTTCTTTCGCGATGACTCTTAAAAGCATATCCACGAGTGCAATACATTGGATAAGATTTTGCAGTAAATGTAGGACCACTCACCAACTCAACTAACCATGTGGGAAACGTTATGCCCCTAGAAGGACCTGTAGTAACCTACAAAATAATAGAATGTAGTAAATTATATATATATATATAGATATATAGTAAACTATTATTAAAAATTACATAATTGTGGTAACACTAACATAAAAATGCAACCATTTTGCAAATTCGCTTTTTTTAAGTTCGGCCAACTCATTCTCGCTGTAATCTGAATAATGAACACGTATTTGTTCCATGTATATCCTCTTAATTATGAAAAAATAAATTAACAATAAATTATAATAATAACTAAAAACAAAATTAAATTGAATGTACCTTTCATATTCCAAAACTTCATCGCAATTTGTCAAAATATACAAATACAAGTGATTGTGTTCCTCCTCTGATAGGCGTCGCGTCTTCCCTTTTCCACTTAAACGTCTAATTTGTGCAAATATTTCTGGCACATACACTGGATAGCTTGGTTTTTCTCCTCCATCATCATGTTGTGAAGGCCGTCTATTTTTTGTTTGCACTTGCGATGGAAAATAGTAGCTAGCAAAGTTAGATGTTTCTTCATTAATACTTTGTGCGACGATTGAACCTTCAACCCTGGCAAGATTTTTAACTTTTTTCTTTAGGTGGAACATATATCTCTCAAAAGGATACATCTATCTGTACTGAACAGGTCCTCCAAGGGCTGCTTCTCTAGGGAGGTGAATAGGAAGATGCTCCATAACATCAAAAAATGCTGGTAGAAAAATGTTAGTGGCGATATGGATGATCTTGTGGTAGAAATCGATGATGACAATCGAACCAACTAGTCTTTCGTCCGTGTTTCAGTTGGAACGCATCAGTATTATCTTGACAATATGGGCATGCTAATCTTCCATGCGTCGACCATCCTGATAACATACCATATGCTAGAAAATCACTTATCGTCCACATAAGTACAGCTCTCATCAAGAAGTTCTGTTGGTTGGAAACATCGAATGCTTCGACACCATTTTCCCATAATATTTTTAACTCATGAATTAGTGGCTGCAAGAAAATATCAAGCGATCGCTTAGGATGCTCTGGGCCAGGGACGAGAATTGTTAGAAATAAAAACTCTTGTTTCATACACAAAGAAGGAGGCAAATTATAAGGTGTAACGATAACTGGCCACAACGAGTATTGCCTCCCATGCTTCCCAAAAGGGTTGAATCCATCTGTAGATAACCCGAGGTATACGTTTCTAGGCTCATATGCAAAACTAGGATAAACCTGTTGAAAATGTTTCCATGCTTCTGCATCCGAGGGATGCACAATTTCTCCATTCGAATTATGTTCTGCATGCCATCTCATAGGTTTTGCCGTGTGTTCAGATTGATATAACCTCTTTAACCTCTCTGTTAATGGCAAATACCACATCCGTTTATGCGGAATAGGTACTCTACCGCTTGTCTTTTGAAATCGAGGTTTGTGACAAAATCGGCACTTCATGCGGTTTTCATCATTTCTCCAATAGATCATGCAATTGTCAATACATACATCGATCATCTGATATGGCAATCCAAGACCACATACAAGTTTTTGAACCTCGTAATATGAAGCAGGTGCAGTATTATCTTCAGGTAATATATCTCTAACAAAATTAGCTATCGCATTCACACAATCTTCAGGCAAATTAAAATCCGTCTTTATCGTCATCAACCTGCTTGCAGCAGATAAAGGCGATAATCCATCTCTACATCCTTTATACAAAGGCTGCTTGGATGCATCTAACATATCAAAAAATTTCCGGGCTTCCAAATTAGGTTCTTCGATGTACGATTCTCTTTGTTCACGAAATGCATCATTCACCATCTGAACAGTACCTCCGTTTATATCAACTTCTGATGCCGGTTCCTCTACCCTAACATTAGTATTATCTATCCTTTTTGAAGTACTACCATAATATTGCATCGTTGCATCAGTTTCTCCATGTGAATACCAAATTTTGTAACCCGGCATAAATCCATTCCTATACAAATGATTACGTACTTCTCTAACAGAGATTAATCTATGATTTCGACATTTAATACACGGACAATACATTTTACCGTATTCCGATGTCATGCTATTCTTTGATGCAAATGTCATGAACTCTTCAACACCTTGCGCAAATTCATCAGTCAATTCCCCCGTGGTTGAATCATATCGAGGTTTATCCATCTACGATCGAAAATACTCAAAAGAACCCGAAGAACACATTTTTTTAAAAATTTTGGTTCTGTTAAAATTTTGAAAGATCATAGCTTATTTATAGTGAAAATTAGATATTATCACGATTTTTTAATAGATTATTAAGAATTTTTAACAGATAATTACGAACTGTAAAAAGATTATTCTTCAGAATATTCTCTATTTCCGACGGAATTCCGACGGTTACCGACCACAACCGGATATTCACGTATTTTGAATAGATTTTATTTTTATCAACCGATGGATTTCCGACCATCGACGGATAAACACAAAATTTTAACAGGGTACGTATATTTCCGACGGATTTCCGACTGTATCCGACAATGGTCGGATAGTTCCGATGGTTTTCCGACGAGAGCTGCCGACGGATTCCCGACGGGCTCTAAAACACAGAATCCGTCGGGAAATCGTCGGAATATTACCGACGTATCTGAATCCGTCGGTAATATTCCGACGATTTCAAGAGGATATCCCGACGATTAGAATTTCATCGGAAATGCAACGGGTTCCCGTCAGTTTTCACCATCGATTTACCGACGATCTTTCAGGCGTCGGAAATTACCGACAGATTTCTGACGGTTTTAGTTCCCTTGGATATCCGTCACTTATCCGTCATAAAGTCGTCGGAAAAGTCCGATGATTTTTTTCTGTCGGAAGTGCCGTCGGAAATGTTAATGTTTTCTTGTAGTGAATTAAAGTGTTGTTTTTGGACTTTGTTCTATAAAGCTACAAGTAACCTCATCACACCTTGTAAAAAGCATATGAGGATTGTTCAATGTCGAGATGTAGTAGGAATTATTCATGGGAATATGAGTTAGGTAATGAGAGTCTGCCCTAAAAATAAGCTTTAACCCAAAAAAGATTCAACCATTTTTATCGATAATTCTCATTCTATAATCGGAGCAATGATCAATGAACGAATCCAAATTTCTTTTTTGAAAAAAATAAGGAAATATTTTCATTTTTTCCCTTCACTCACACGATGAATCAATCACACAGATCAAATCAGACCCATTACATTTTTTTTGTGTAGATCCATAACATAACAACAAATAAATAACTAGAAGAAAAGGAAAAATCACATTTATTAATTATGATTTGTAAAGAATCAGGTGCGTGAATGAACACCGAGATCGTCTTCAGAGTAGGGATGAATAAAAGCATTGTTCATTTGCCAAACCTTAAACGACGCAGTAATGGTCGCATCAATGGCGTTATTGAACAAGAAGAGCTTTGTAGCTCCATAGATGGCTTTTGTCGGATATACCCTTGAAGTAATACATGTTCTTCCATTTTGTCCAAATGCTTCTACTATTGAATGATCCACCTATACAAAATTGAAATTAATAACAACACATATGAATGAAGTTCTTGTTAGTTGAATATTGTATGAATATATTACCAAGATTCTCATGGTTAATTTCTCTCCTTTTAAAACCGGTACGAAGCTTCCGTATATCGGTTTTACCACGTCGTTTGCCTTGGTCGACCTATTAAAAGAGATTTTGTTTAATCATAAATCATATGTATTTTTGTTAAAATCCAATATCTTAGGTAGTTTTTGAAACATGCATTTACTATTTTGTGGATTGATTCATCTAATGAAGAATGTACTTACCTTGAGGTGTCAGTGCAGAAGAAAGTTTTGAGTTTTGAATCTTTTCCCTTAACCACATAAAAGTAAACCGGAGTTTGTTCTGACAAGCTTTGGTCAGCGAGAACCGAGAATCCGAAAGGCCCTAAAGCCCCACGCACGGTGGAGCCACCGTTTGTTTCACAGCTAAACTCCTTGTCGTCCACCATAGAATCATCGCCGAAGATTATTTCGAGATCGTCCTTCCTGATCTTGAACTCAGCTTCTATATCTAGCTGAGCCGCGGGACCCACATCGATCGGAACCACCGTCCCTGGTCCGACCTTCATGTGAAATTTCTTGCTGCTTAATCTCAGAGATTCAGTTTCCTTAACTGGCCATTGGATTAAATTCTTCCCAGTCTTTGTGTCCAATACAACAGTTCTTGGGATGCCCTGATCATGATTTATGCAAAATTTAAACCCTAACGCTTGGGTTACAAGTAAGTAACATATCAATACGTAACTTTAATAGCAAGTTAAGTGAAAACACCATACCTGAACAGAAGACCAACCCTTCTGTACATCAGCAGCTTCGCTGTCAGATTCACCTATCCAACCCCATAAGATTCTCCGCCCTTTATTTTGGTCGTAAAACGTCTTTGACGCATAAAACTTCCCGTAATCATATCTCAAACCGGTACTGATCCCAACATCGATGGCAGGGTTATCGGGAACCCATGTTCCGTTTGAATCATAATACGTCCCGATGGCATAATGGTCGATCCTTGTGTCGTCCATGCTAGCCTTCACAACATGCTTCACATCTGGCCCGTTGACTGATGTGTCGAGTCCATTAACTTTAGTCTTTGAGACAGGATAAAAGTCAACGCACTCCCACATTCCTGTGTTGGGGACTTGATGCAACAAGGTACTGAGTTTCTCGTAAGTTTTGAAATCGGTAGTGTCATAAACAAAAGATATTCCAGTTCTATTGATTTTGGAGCCAAGTGTGATCCGCCATTTACCGGCTGATGTCTTCCACGCCGTTGTCGGGTCACGGAAGTCCTTTGCGCCGATACCTGGAGGCGGTACAAGGACGGGGTTGCCGGAGAATTTGGTCCATTTCAACAAAAGTGGATCGCTAGGATCCTCAGGATAGGCAAGATTTTGAACCTTAAAAATTTAACCATTACTAATATTATTGATATTAATGGACCAACCAAAATTACATTGAAGTATAATAATACTAATATTCTTCATTGGTCCAACTTGTAAAAGAATTATCAATGTTTGGTAAATCCATGATATGTATTATCGAAAACTAGCATATATTAGTTCAAAATTTTTATGAGTTAAAGATATAATTAAAAGAAAAAAAATCGTTACTTGTACGAATTTATCTGTTGAACCAGTGTAGAGCATGACAATGGACCCATCGTCGAGGAAAGTGGCTGAACCGGTCCAGACGCCGTTAGCATCATACCACTGATCTGGAACCATAGCAAATGGGAGATAAAGCCAGTGGATAAGATCCTTTGACACGGCGTGACCCCAAACAATGTCACCCCACACGGCTGCATTTGGGTTATATTGATAGAACAAATGGTACCATCCCTTATAGAACAATGGACCTGGACACATATTTAACATTTCATTTCTTAGAGTCAGCATTAAAGTTTTATAAATGTAGGGGGATGTTTTTCTTAATACTGAGATTATAGAAACCATGACCATGTCAAGTTTCATTATTTTTATTTAATTTTATGTATTTATAAAATTCGAAAAATATAAAACAACTTTTTATCAAATATATATATATATATATATATATATATATATATATGTGTGTGTCTAATTACATAGTTAAGAAAAGCTATAAAGCGTAAATATATTTCAGAAAACAAAATGTGCGACGTTTCAAATATAGTTGGGGTTGGTTGAACGAATTAAATCAGATGACAAAAGAGACTCTCAAACACACAAGCAATGATTTGTTACAATTTGCACATGACTCACGTGATGTTTAAATAACAGGTCAAAAAAGACCATAACTGGCTTTCATGCCTTTTCTGTTTAGATTTCGTCTATCAACTTTTATTTTACCTTTTAGGTGTAAATTAATTATTGTCTCTCACAATATTTTTCCTTTTTTTCCTGCTGAAAATGAAATTAATTGTGGTCCAAACGACGTGCAGTATTGTCATAAATCTTATAATATGTTATCCATAATAAAACAAGGTAATAAAATATAATTTTAAAAGTACAAAAATATAAGACTTCAATGTAGGATCTAGAGCTTACCATTAGGATCTGTTGATGGAGAAGTCATAATTTTGCCATCCACAGACGTCATTGGATAGAGAAAAAAACAGCAAAAAGGAATATATTAAATATAAATGAATTTAACAAATATTAATGCAATTACAAAAATATTGTATGATCCCTGAATGAAATTTTAAAAAAGATTGGATATCACTCTTGCTTAATTTCTTAAATCGGAAAATGAACATTCTGTGATTTTGTTTGGAAAAAAGATGAAACACTTTTAGCTATTTTTACCTACACAAGAAATTCAATAATGATCAATAAATTAATTATTCATAGCCAATAAAATAGTCTTTTTATTTTTCATACCGTTCATCCAATTTTTCTCAGGCTGGAAATGAAACGCCGTTCGTTGCCACGACAACATAGTATTGTTCCACGGGAACGCTTCCGTTTTCCGATCATTGGAAATTCTTTTCTCCGACACACCCGCCAAACGAGCACGTGACTCCGTCGTTGTTTCGTAATTAGCATCATTTT
The DNA here is from genome assembly GCA_018901945.1 of Pugionium dolabratum. Lineage (NCBI taxonomy): Eukaryota > Viridiplantae > Streptophyta > Magnoliopsida > Brassicales > Brassicaceae > Pugionium > Pugionium dolabratum. The sequence continues at coordinate 38,902 of JAEVFF010000059.1, forward strand.
TGCTTGCGGATCCATCGTGTGTGACGATGAGAACAACGTACAAAGCGATCAACAGAAGACCGGAATAAACAGCGAGATGGACTTTGATGGGTCTTCTCCGTCGGGTCTCTGGAATCGGGTCGGATCTTGAATCGGATAATGGAACTTGTTGGGAAGTGACCGGCAAAAGAGATTCAGAGCTTGCCATTTTCTGTTCTGTTTTGGTTTCTTTAGATTTCGTGGTTGTAAACTTGTAATAGAAAATGGCAAGTCCTATTTATATATAGGAAAATCAACAAAAAAAATCACAAAAATATATATATAAAATATGCAATAAGACAGGTAGGGAGTAATTTGAGTATGTATTAAGTTTCATATTTACAGATAAGTCAATAGTTTGGGTCAATAGATTAGACGGATTTGTTTTGTGCTACTCTTATTTTGTTGTGCATAAATTTGGAATAATATTTTTTACTTTTTACCACTACTACTAAATATATATATTATTTTTTAATTATTTTATTTTATCCATTTAGAAAATATAGTACTTTAATATTGTGCATACAATTATATATGTAATTAATTTTGAAGGAATATTTTATCACTTTTTATTATGTTTATCTATCAAATATTATACTATGATCATATCTAGACTTTTACTGTAAAAATCTAAAAGGACATATTATGAAAAAATATTTTTACTTCATCCATTTTTCAAACAATTTTGTGGATATTTTCACTTATATTTACTTAAGAATAGGTTATAGTGTTATATATAGTCTACTTAACAATAAATAGTCTTATTAAGGAAACAATATATATTGAAACTAATAGGAATAAATTTGAAAATAGTATAGATTTCAACTTTTTTGTGATCAAATTATTATGAAACGGGGAGATTAATACTATAAATGATACTTGTAGTGTTCCCAGATTTGTATTGTAATAACTTTTGGCTATATGATTAATATTGACTTGTTTTCTTGGTAACCAATCATTATATATTGATTAGAACATAAATAATTCAATAAACATGTAAAAGTAATAATAAATTATTCATCGTAATTTATCAAACCAAATTAATTATTTGAAACAATTATTAATACAGAAACCTAAATAAAACCATAAAAGTGAAAATAAACATGGTATTAAATATTTTTCTAAACTTATTTCTATTTTAATATATATAATTCACTTTATTTCTTAGATATCAATTTCTCTTTAAAATTCCATGTTATATTTGATGAAGTTATTTTTGAAAATAAATTATGTTAGAATTGGTATATTATATTTGATTAATTTATATTTTAAAAATAAATATATGTTTAAAATTGTTATGACACATTTGAATAAACATCATGTTATAATTTTTTTAACTACATTATCTTTTCTAATAATTATTTGCTTTTTTAAAATTTAAGAGGATTTAGATGCAATGGTTGTGTAGATAGCCCATATATGTTACCTTTAATTTGTCAATTTCTTAAAATCCACGTTTTAGTTAGTGTCTTGTGTTAAAAAAATTAGTGTATGTAAAAATGGGCAACTCTACTTTATGTGTGTTTAGTTAGCTTTTTCAATTAAAACATAAAAGAATTAAATAGATATCAATCATTACTATTGGAACTTTTGTCCATGCCAAGCCCTCGAGAAACACGTTGCACCACTATAATGCTAGGAATTTTTTATTTATTATAAATTTGGATGATAAATGGATAATACGTGGATAATGGTTGAATCATTGGTATTGACTAATAGATTTGGATGATATATTGATGCAAAACGACCACGAGGAACGTGAGCAAAGGACGGGGCCGACCAATAATGTTGAGTTTTCTTGGGTCCCATGGCCACTGACAAAGCTATTCCATAATTTTTGGACATCATACCAAATCTATAAGTAAAAAATTAAATTTCTAAGCTAATATTAAAAACACTGTTTCAGCAAGACTATTGAACACATGGGTTATAGAATTATATTTTGTTCATGGAATGTCGTTAAAGATTCATTCATTTCGATTCATGAATTCTATATACAACTAAAGGAACACGTGCGATGCACACACGCTTATTACACACACATTTATCGAAAAGCCGGAGAACAATTGTATCTCTTTTGTGAATTAGCTTCTTTGAAACCTTCTGCTTGAACCGGGATCTCTCTCACACACTATAACCATGAATTCTTTTAATCTAGAAATGATACATCTGAATAATTGTTTTAGTCTTCCAATATCAATATGTTGATTATTTGGTTCTCATTTCTTACAAAATGAAAAAATCTTTAAGAATTATTTCAAGGATCTGAAATAGTCTAACGAAAAAATGTTTGATTCTAACTCCGAATTAAAATTTTGGTTTTAAAATATTCAATAAAATTGTTGTTGGAATATTTTATTTAAAACTAACAATATCGAGTATTTATATATTATATGCATGATATACTACAAAAAAAATTATAATTAGAAATTGTTTGATCGTTTTTATCCAAAGAAGATTAAAATATAATCTACTTAAATTTAAATTTAGGATAGCTATTTGAAGTCTGCCAATTCAAAAAATGTATCCCTTTTCCTGTAGTTTTGGTTTGGTAAAGTGGAGTCAATTTTAAAATTTGAGCAACAACTAGCCCAAGTTTGAGACATCGTGTGTGAGAGGGAAAGAGGCATGTCGAGAAACTACAAGTGGAATAACTTTTGTGATTAAAAAAAAGAAACTTCAAAATCTTTCCAAATTTGGAAAAACTTTTCCACTATTGTCTAAATATATTAAAAAGGGTAAATATAACAATTCAATAATCGTAAAATTGAGTTATGCTCAACTTCTCGTAGGATCCGACCTATTTGTTCAAGTGGGCCAACAAATCAAAGATAATGGAGGTTGAAGATTTGAAGGAAATGTTAGGTGGGGTTAAAGGAGAAATGGGGAAGTTGGAATTTGAGACATCCTTGTGAAGAAGTGGTAGGCATGAGAAAAAAAAAATTCAAGATATGAAAACCATTGTTGTTGGTGTCTTGGATATGAGAATAAGAGAAAAGCTTTGAAATTTGTGATTCATGGTTGTGAAAAAAGAGGTAAAAGAGATCTACATATTGTTTGAAGGATATGATTGTAATGAGAATTTGGCATGTGTTTTCCTACTGGATTTTAGCATAATCAATACTAATAAAAGAAAAAGTTTGAGATTTTGGAAAGTGTTCATAAAAATATGTTCTACCATGATACATGACATCATTTAAAACCAGAAAAAAAAATATTTAATGTTTAACTATCCCAATTTTAAACTTCTTTTTATTTAATATAGATTTTATTACATAAGTCATCAAAAAATCATAATAATTTTTTTTATTCCAGTATTTTTTTTTTGAAAATAGAAACCCATATTTTTTTATCTATTTTTGTAAAACTCTAATATATATGTGTTATATGTTTGTTATTTGTAGTTTAAAATATACAATATATATATATATATATTTAATTTGTTTATCAATATATGTTTACAATGTCAAAAACTATAACATGTTTTTAGTAATAACAAAATATGAAATATAAGTTCCAAGTGTAGTGAAAGTACAAAAAGCTGTGACAAATATGCTATAAAACTACACAGTTAAAATAAACGTATAAAAGCATAAAGAAAATAACAACAAAATATGAAATATAAGTTATAAAAATAGTAGAAGTACAAGAAGTTATGACAAATGTGTTATACAACTAAACAATATTAAAATTGTAGTAGTAGGAATTATTTATCTAACATACAATCAACAAAGTTATTAGATTACTAGTGTTTATTAAAAAAATTCTCATTTTATACAATGAATTATGACATACTATTAGGTTATATGATTACAACTTTAAAAATTCTAAAATCTGATAATTTATTTTGAAATAGAATTTTAAATTATAAACTCATTAATAAATTTTTTTCTTGAACATATATGAGAAATATGAAAAAAAATCACTATAAAAATTGATTACACCAAATTAAACAACAAAAAACTTGTGTTAGTGTTTAGCAAAAAAAACTATTTTTCTTATCAGTTTTTTAAAATAAAACTTTACACTCTAAATTAAATAATATATTTAATATTTTAAAAATATATAATAAAAATAATTATAAAAAAATCCGTGGGTAGCACGAATTATTTCCTAGTTATACTAAGAATGCCAAATCAATGATCACGATTGAAGTAATATAGTTTGTAGGAATATATAAGATGTAATACATTATGCTTTTGCACGTATATAGACATTATTGTTCGATGTATGGACGTATAAACGAATCTCTAAACAAGATGAATGAACGAAAAACATCGTAACCAAATACCAACAAAGAAAATTAGTTTTACATCATTAAAATCACAAGTTGAACTAAAAACAATCAAGTTAAATACAAACAAAGACATTAATCTTACACCATTATTAAAAGTCACAGAACCAAAAGCATCCCAAAAGAGCATCTAAGAGCTCACAAAACCAACACCAAAGCTCATTCAAAACCTTAGATTTTATCATTAGCAGAAGAGATTTGAGTAGGTTGTTTGCTCATTCCATAAATTAAATCTACGAAACCTCTTAAAATCAACTACACTATCCGAAATCTTTATTAATTTTCTTAACTACAATACCTCACCTCATTTTTCTCGATTAAAATAACTGTCTCCAACCTCATTTTGGTTGTTTTTTCTAAAAGGCCTGGTGACTAAGACATCACCTAAGCACTAGCTAATGCTTGACAGAGTTATTAATGTCAGCCAAATATTCTTAGTTGGGGTATGCATGAAATTTTTGAAAATGTCATTAGATTGGGTATATAATGAATATCCCTATAGTTTATGCTCGAATCATACATAGTTGAGGCATCAATTCGTTGTTTTTCCATTGTTTTTCTCAACTTAGTTTAATAACTTTATTAACTTTTGAAATAAACCAATCATAAATTGATTATGGCTGAGCATATTTCTGATTTGATTGAAACTAAATATTTAAATTCTTGAAATAGAATTTCAGCTGGAATGCACTGTACAGATCGACAACTTAATTTGAAAAAATCTTAAGGCTTTGAAATTTATTTTTCTCAACTTAAAAACTTAAGTTAAACAAAAGATTTCATGTAAATTTGAGTAGCATAGCATAAACACATAAAATTAAAGCCAAACAATCTTACCATTAAAACTACGTGGAATATAAAAATAGAAAGAAAAGTCTGTATCTTTGGCATCCACCACCCTAACCTTGACAACACAATCCATCTACATTGCAAATCCGATGGTATTATTGCTAATATCAATTCGTATATGTTAATATCAACAAAAAAACCTTTAGATGTTTGTAATGTTAGATGATACTAAGACAAAACATGACTAATGGTTTCGTCTATTTTTCCTTCACACCATGGACAATATGTCTCACAATTGATGTCCTATTCCCATGTTATTATTGAATGCTAGACATCTCGATCGAGGTGATCACTTGCCATATAACTATTTCAAGATTCGACGGGCCTTTTAATTTTCTATGATTATGATTGCAAAGGATTGAAATGAAGCCTAAATTTACCATCTCATTGCACAATATACAACATTTTTCCTCAATCCAATATCCATATTTGAGAGTATATTTACCTAATTTCCAGCCAATGGGATCTGATGTATATTATTTGCTAATTAGAGGTACAACATCATGTATCTGAGCAGAGCTGAGAATACCAACTTGATTAAAACCCTATTTTCTTGTTGTCAATAAGAACTTGGTAAACTAACCATAAACATAAATATTATTTTGTAATTTTGTAAACTACAAAAATTTGTACTTTTCAAACCCAAAAAGCTCTTTAAAGTGGACTTTATAATTCGGATATCTGGCCTTTAAAGTGCATTCCTCCTTCCATATGAAAGTCATGCTGTCTGGCCTACTTTTACGAATATGATATCCAAATGTAACCTATTTTTTTGGATAATTTATTTGTTTTCTGAATCAAGTCCCTTATATTGTGAAATATTTATGATAATTGAATATTTCCAAGTATCACACTCGTGGTAAAATATACTAACAGAGAAAAAATTAATTAGATTTGAGCATTCGGATATTGATTCGATTTTCGAATTGATTCTTTTGTATTGTTTTTTTTATATTGATTCTTTCGGATTTAGGATATATGGGTCTGAGATCCGTTCAAATATTTTTTTAAAAAATTTGTTCAGATTTGGTTCGCTTCTATCCGGACACAAATTGGATTGTAGTTTCCGAAATATCGATAAAAACAAAAAAAATAATTTAATATAAATAAATTTTGATTAATTTTGATTATTTATAACTATGAATTTTCAGATATTTCAATTATTTTATATACAACTAATTATTATGTTCGGATTTATAATTATAATTACATTCATTCGATATATTAACTCAAAATATAATTAATATTTTTATGTATTATATATTTAAAACATTTTAGTTATCTATTCGATTTCAGATTCAATTCCAATTCTTTCGGTAAATGAATATAGGATCCATACAATTGCTTTTTGAGTTCCAATTCACTTCAATATCTATTTTTCATATCAATTTTTAGTTAGATTTTTCGGTTCCTTAGTATTTTGCCGAAGCAATTCGTCATTGTCAACCCCTTATCTGATTCTGCCTTCCTAATTATACACGAAAGCAGAAGATATACAAGATAAATTTAATTGGTTAAATTCAAAATCTGTTTTTAATATGAGATTTAATAGAAATCAATATCATATTAATATCAAAATTCATACGTGGCAATAATATATAATTAATGGACATTAAAGAGTGAGAAGTTGACATGGATCTGACTCAGACAAGCACGTTTATATTCATCTTTTCTTGTCTCTACGTTATTCTGTCATTTGATATTGACCCTAAACCAACTTCCATTTTTCTGTATAAAATATATCATATTTTTTAAAAGATTTAATAAAAAATACTGGAATGAATATAATTGTAGACTTTTCCAGAAACTTGAGTTTTCTAAGAACAAAAATTAGACAAATATAATAAACTCATGAATCATGATTTATAGAACCTTCACCTAACAAATCATTAATTGATAAAATTAAATTTTTTTACACTCTAAAATAAGGGTTTGATATTGCCACAAAATTGTAGGTTCAACTAATTGGAATCAAATTTTGTTGTCAACATATACGTTTACATATTTAAATAAAAAATGCTTATATGGTGTTGATATTGATGTCTCACATCCATGTAAGAAATTCTGCATTTGTCAAAACATGTAATGACACCAAAAATCAGCAATATTAATTACATGTTAAGTGAAATTTAATATCCATCCAGTTTTCAACATTATGTCTATTAATTGAGAAACTATTTAAAATTCACGCACATGGTACAATATAGAATGATTATTAAGTAAGTTTAGTGTACTTTTAAACACAAAACTTATGTTTTTTTAGGATTTTAATTTTGCATATGTACACACACAATGATTATTATTCTATTCAAATTTACAACTTTTTGTATTAAAAGATTAAAAACAACAATGTTACTTTTACTTAAGTATACAGGAATTTTTTTAAAACTTGAAATGAATTTTTTTACAATAAAAAATTGTAAATAAAAAAGCTATACATTAAAAATCAATTATTTGCAGTAGAAGATATATATATATATATATATTCTAAATCTTTGATCTAATCAAAAATATTCTAGAATTTTGAATTTTTCCATTGAGTTTAAATATATCATTTAAAATTTAAAGTTGTTTTGAATTTTTAATCAAATTTAAATATATCTAATATATTAAAAAAATTTATCAAGTTAAAATATTTATATTATTTATAAAATTGTATATTATTTAGGTTTCATATAAAAATATTTATAATATATCTTATTCGTTCTAATAATTTATTTTGAATAAAAAAACAAATGGAATAAAAACTTTCAAATCTACATGTCTTAATACTTAAGAGACATGCTTGCCTATAAGATCTTTTATCATTTTGATATATATTCTTATAATATGTTCTTGACCATATTATCTTTATATTTAATTTGAGATTTTTTAATAAGTTGACTAAATATTTGTTTGTTTTCAAAAAATTTAATCGTAACATATACAATATTGTTTTTCTATCATATGGATGATGTGATGATTTAATTTTTTAGATAGATATGATCAAACAAAAATGAGAGAGAATATTATAATTAAATATAATCAATATAATATGTTTGGTAAAAATGGAAGAAAGACAAACAAATATTATTGAGTATAGTATTTTCCAAATTATTAAATTAATATTTATTAGAAATTAATGGTTTTTAATATAAAATGCAGATATTCTAATAGTTTAAACATGTTTTATATTTTGAAAAGTTCTTTAATCGTGTTAACAGCAATCATAATATAAATATAAATAACACATTAAAAATATTTTTTTAAATGCATATGAAGAATAATTTAAACAACTAAATATATTTTGAAAGAATTTACAACACATATAATATCATGTCGCACTAGTGCAGTCATGTATATGCAAATTTTATAATATTTAAAATTTTGTCACATAAAACCATGCATAAAATTAAATATTTAAATTATTAATAGGTATCATATATCGAAAAAATTTGAAATATATTATTTTTATTTCTTATTGAGTTCTTCGTTCTAAAAATTAAAGGCAATCCGTTTGTCTCTTTTTCGTAATATCTGTTTGAGAAGTTATTTCAAGGGTGATTATCAAAATGCACAAATGTCAAAAAATAATAAATTATTTTAGTTTCAAAAAGGTTACTCAAATATAAACGTTGATAAATGTGAGAATTAAAATAGCTTCATCAATAAAAGTTAGATGATAAATAAAAAAATTTTAAAAGATAAGCTTATAAAGTTAGTTGTTTTTAACTTCTTCAAAAGTTTAGATTTAAGTAACTAAAATTATTATTGTTAGAATTTTACAATCTTTTCCTATTGTATTTGGTGTTGGTATTGGATTGTTTAAAACAATAACACATAATTTGATTACCGATTTCTCACTTAATGTAACTCTCGGGTAGAATATATATTTTATAAACTTTCACTATAAATTTGGTGAACCCTTTTACAATTAAACAATTTTAGAGAAATAATAGAATTAGAAGAATTACAATATAACCAAACATGTTGTAAATCTTTCTCTTCTCTCTCTTTTCTCTCTTCTTTCTCTTTTCTCTCTTCTTTCTCTTTTCTCTCTTCTTTCTCTGGGCATTTTTCTTTGTAATGCCACTAGAAAGCCTAATTTGTTATGTACTTATACTCGTTAAATATTCATTAAAGTTTACTTACCTTTGCGGTCTTTCCTGATCCAAAAGAATTTGAAAGAACTGTACATTTTACCAACAATTATAGCAGTATATTTTTTTTTTACTTTTTACGTCAAAATAAAAAGTATTTAAGAGATCTTATTTTATGCTGTAATAATTATAGTTACTTTAATCTAAATTTTTTTAAATATTTTTTGTTTATCCAAAAAATTTAGTTTTTGTTGATCAAATTATTTGTGGATCCCTTACTATTATTTTCATAGTTGGTTAAGTAATTTTAGTTAATTCTATTGAGATAATCATGTGTAATTAACCTCTGATTTCATCTGTGCAGACCTCGTGAAAATGACAGGCTTAGGGTGTTTCATGCTTCCTCTCCAATAATACATGAGTTTTACATTTTGTTAAAATAAAGATTTAATAATGTAATGCATTAACGATTTTCAAATCTCTATAATTTGTTATTAGTTGTAATGCACTTAAATAGTCTAAACTTTATAAACAGATTTACATAGCACTTATTTTTAAAATTAAAAAAAAATAGTTCAAATTTAAATCGTAAATACTTAAAAATACAAACAAGTGGATTTTGTCTTCCCGCAGTTTTTAGGAAAACGGAACCCTCCCGTAAACTTAAATATAGTTAATTATATATATATATATATATATATAATTTTAGAATAATATAATAAAATAATATTTTTAAAGTTTATTTTTTAAATCTATAATATTAAAAATAAAATTTTCAAAATACCATAAATGATTATATGAAAATAATTATTTACTTTGAATAAACTACATATAAAATTAAAACATAATGTTTGTATTCATTTTTTTTAATTTATAGTTTAATTTTTTATTAAAATGAAATTTTTAATTATTTTAATATTAAATTTGTGATATTTTTAAAAATTTAAATGGTTAATGATATATTTGAAATATTAATATTTTATACAATTGTCCGAAAATTTTTACAATATCAATTTCAATATTAATTATTTTAAATTTGAATAATATAAATTAACTTTAAATATCGAAACTAGGTTAAAACTATCATAAGTAAAAAAAAAGAAAAGAAAACTACCAAAAAGATGAAACACACCGTTTCATTTTCTCTGTTCTCTCTCTTGAGAAACCGTCTGTGATTTTTCCGGTGTCTTTTTCGACGTCGGTTTCCTTTCAAATTCTACCGTCGATTACGTTTTCTCTTCTTCTTGAAGAGTGTTGTCCGTCTATTCTCGACGGTTTCCCAAATATCTCTCCTATTTATGCATTCCGATGCATGTTTTTCGTCTTTCCCAATTCTAAAATTTCTGAAAAATCTCGATTACACAATGTCGGACCATATCTCTAAACAATTGCAAGAGATTTCTCTTGGAATTTCCAAACCGGCAATCTCAATTCCTCCGGAAATCTGCATTCAGGCAATGCATGAAACTCGCTTTTCTCTCATTGCTTCCCCGGTTAATTCCCGAAAGCAAAATCTCTGGGCTATCTTGACAACACTGCCTCATCTTTGGAGCGTGGGAGAAGTTATCACTTCTCGCATTCTCGACGGGAACAAGGTTCAGTTCCTTTTTCAGACGGAGGAGAGTCTACTAAACGTTCTCCGGCGCAGCCCTTGGAGCTTCAACGATTGGATGATATGTCTCCACAAGTGGACGCCGGGAATCTCTGATTCGGATATGAAGTTTATCCCTTTCTGGGTGCAAAACTGAGGGATTCCGCTTCAGTATCTGACATATCATATGGTAATTTATATAGGTGGGAATCTCGGCACAATTCTTGAGTCGGATTTCAACGCCGAAGGGGTGCACCGGGTTGAATATGTTTGTGTGCGAATTCTCCTTAATATTGATTCGCCGCTTCACTTTCAGAGGATATTTAAGTTTGGTGAAGAAGAGGTCGTCCTCCGATTCCGATATGAAAAGCTTCGAGGATTCTGTTCAAATTGCGGTTTCATGACCCATGATAAAGACGACTGTACATTCGGCAGAATTCCTCCTCTGTCGGATGCCTCGGACGATTCCGACAGTGACAATGATTCCCCTCCCCTTGGACCATCCTCTCACGGTGATGCCGGTAATGTCTTGCCACCAAATTCCGATGTCTACTCCGGCGATGACAACACTCCCAATGCAAAACGTCGCAAATCAAACCCATCCCTTAAACCATGTATTTTCTTTAAAACCGTACCAGTTTATAGGTGGTTTAATTGGTCTGAGGCGATTTGGAATTTATATCGGTTAAGCAAAAAGTGTTGGTTTAGGCTTGGTTTCTGGGTTAAATTAAAGCGGATGGTTCATGGGTCCGGTTATGGCAAAATCAATTTCATTAACTGGTTTATGCTGATTTTTTGGTTTAATACAAAATTAATGGGTATGGGACCCGTTTATTGCCAATTCAACATAAGTTTCTGGTTTAGTCGATATGGGCGGTTGTTTTGTCTAAGTTGGGGAAAATATTTATTAGTATGGTTGCTTTGGAGAATAAATTTTGGAAATACAGTCATTATCAGTCTATTGGTTATGAAGTGCAATACAGATGCTGAAACATCAATTGTTTTTCATTCTACAAAAGGTGAGAGTTTGGTGGGCCATATTCCACCGGAAAGCAGATGAATATAGGCTTTTGGAACTGTCGGAGTTTGAGAGGGTCTCTGACGGTTTGACGCATAAAGGGAATAAAGACAGTTTATTACCCAGACATACTCTTCCTTGTAGAAACTAAAAACTCTAATGATGTAATTCACGATGTAGCTGTTACTCTAGATTATGCATGTGTTTTCTGTATCCTTCCAAACGGAAAAGGAGGCGGTTTAGCTTTATTATGGAAACAATTTGTAGATTTGGTTATTATAAATTCTGATGAACAATTTATTGACTGTAAGATCAATGATATTGGATTTGATTTTTTCTGTCTTGTATTTATGTACATCCTATTCGTAAATTAAGACTTAATCTTTGGGAAAGATTACAAAGAATCATTCTTATAAGGATTAGACCTTGGTTGATGTGTGGCGACTTCAATGAAATATTAGATAGTAATGATAAGAGGGGAGGACCTTCTAGAACCACAGCTAGCCTAACCAATTTCAAACACATGATTTCATCATGTAATATGTCTGATCTTAAGTTTCATGGTAATAACATGACATGGGTCGGGAAACGACATAACCATACGGTTCACTGTTGGTTAAATAGGGCAATGAGAAATGATGAATGTAAAGCCATGTTCCTAGGATCCTTTGTTCATTACTTAGGTATGATAGAATTTGATCATCGTCCGGGGATAATTAGGATTCGTCGCCAATCAGAATCTGGTATACGGAGGTTCAAGTATGATCCAAGATGGATTCAAAGAGATGAATTTGTTAATATAGTTAAGTCCTCCTGGAATCAGCTACCACATTTTAATAATCAGTCTTTATTATGGAGATTGAAAGTCTGTCGTCAAAAAATGGCTCAGTGGAAAAGAGATTCGTATGTTAATTCTAAGCAAAGAATTACAAATATATCGTCAGCGATTGATTCTTCCCATATGGTCCTTCCTTTGGATTATAATAAAATCACTTCTTTAAGGAAAGAATTAAGAACTGCATATGCTGATGAAGAAATATATTGGAAAATTAAAAGTCGCAATTAGTGGCTACTAGAAGGAGACAGAAATACCAGATTCTTTCATGCACTAACCAAGAATCGAAGAGCTACAATCAATATCATTTCCATTAAAGATTCTTCGGGTGCTGATGTATTTGGGAATGAAGCAATAGCTCATGAAGCACAACAATGTTTTACGGACCTTTTCCAATCATCAAATCCTGGAAATATGGGTCAGGCACTAAGCACTGTTACTTCTGTTATCTCTAGAGATATGAATCAAGAATTGACTTGTCCGGTTATCATTAAAGAGGTTTATGTAGCTGTCGTTTCAATTGGGGCTAATAAGGCACTAGGTCCGGATGGTTTATCGGCAGCTTTTTATCATCAACATTGGGAGACAGTTGGGGATGTTGTTTATCAGGAGGTGGAAAAAAATTTTCAAATAGGATATTTGAATCCTGAATTTAATCATATCAACATCTATCTGACTCCCAAGTTGAAATGTACTTCAACTATGGCAGACTTCAGACCAATATCACTATGTATTGTATTTTACAAAGTGATTTCAAAGGTATTGGTTTTTCGACTTAAAAAGATATTGAACCAGATCATTTCAGAAAATCAGTCAGCTTTCATTCCTAGCAGACTAATTACATACAATAACCTTATTGCACATGAAGCCTTACACTCTCTACGCGCGTAAAATATGTGTTCATCCTCATATATGGCAGTAAAAACAGATATTAGTAAAGCCTATAATCGAGTGAAATTGAATTTCCTACGGAATGTTCTTATGGTAATTTTTCGCCAAACCGTGGTTTAAGACAAAGGGATCCACTCTCACCATACTTATTCATTATTTGTGCTGATGTATTAAGTGCAATGCTACATAATGCGGAAGTACGAGGATTAATACAACCACTTCGTCTGAATAGTGGAGGACCCACAATTTTTCATCTATTTTTGCGGATGATTCTCTATTCTTCACAAAAACATATCGGAGTAACGTTTTGCAGCTCAAATAGATACTCCAAGAATATAGTCGATTATCATGACAAATTATCAATGTAGAAAAATCATCGATTATATTTGGACAGAAGGCTTTTCAACATACCAGAGATTATATTCACTCTACGTTGGGTATCAGTAATGTTGGTGGAGCTGGAAAATATTTAGGTTTACCAGAACAGTTCAGCTGAAATACGAGACAACGATTGCAATTTGTGCTTGATAAGGTTCGTTCAAAGATTTCTGGATGGCAAACGAAATTCCTCTCTACTGCTGGTAAGAAAATATTGATTAAAGCGGTGGCTTGCGTATTGCGAGTTTACTTGATGAATGTGTTTAAACTGCCAGTCACAACTTCTAAAAAAATTAATCAGTTATTGAATCAATTCTGGTGGGGCAATACGTGTAATCAATGGAAAACAGCATGGGTCTCTTGGAGAAAATTAGCAAACCCAAAAATTATAGGAGGTTTGGGTTTTCGGGATATTCAGAAATTTAATCAAGTCTTACTGGCTAATTTATGCTGAAAATTATTGAATCGACCGAAATGATTCCTCTCCAGAATACTAAGTAGCAGATATTTCAAGTATGGGGATTTAATGTCGGCTAAATCGGACTCTCGTCCATCTTTTGAGTGGCAATCGATTTTATATGGAAGACAATTACTTCAAAAGGTATGTTTAGGAATATTGGGACTGGCACATCAATTTCCATTGGAGATTCAAATTGGCTCCCAGTCAATCCGTCCAGAGCCCCACGTTTACTTCCATGTACGAATCCTACACTAAAGATTAGTAATTTGATTGATATAGAAAATCATCAATGGAATAAAGAGATCATAGCAGATTTGATTGAAAAATATGATCACCATCTTCTTCATAAGTTGTTCATACCACCGAATCCATTATCTGATGGGTGGTTCTGAAAATATATCCTCAATGGTATATGTAATGTTAAATCGGGGTATAGATTAGCAGTAGAAAAGGATGGACAGGAGGTGTCATCAGATAAACCACATTTTGCTAATTATCCAGATCTATCAAAAAATATTTGGCGATTAAAGCTTCCTCCAAAAATAATACATTTCATTTGGAAATTATTATCAAAGGCATTGGCGCTTAGATCACAGTTATTTAGACGACGTATAATCACGGATAATACTTGCCCTCGATTCGGAGATATAGAAGAAAACGAGGTTCACACTTTTTTACATGTTTATATGCTCAGATGGTATGGAGAAGAATTGGCATTTCTACGACATCTATTTGCGCCCAGAGATCGAATATCCATGACAATGTCAGATTTTTATTAACTAGATATGATAAATTGGATTATGATTTCTTGCAAAAATATTTACACTGTGGAGATTATGGAAGGTACGAAATGATCTTCTCTTTAATACCAAGGATACGTCTATTGATTTGATTCTTGATGCAATAATGATGCTCGCGAATGGATGGAATATCGATGTCAAGTAGAATCAAGACAGGATTCAACATATAATCAAATCATATATTCCAGTTGGACACCACCATCAGATACATGGTTTAAATGATTATGATGTGCCACAGAGGAATAGATATATGCAATCCGGTATAGGATGGATAATACGAGATGCGAATGGATTCTTTGTTTTTGCTGGTATAGAAAAATTTCAAGGCCAACATACTGTCATTGAATCCGAGTTTACAGCGTTAATCTGGGCATTACAAGCAACGTGGTCAATGGGATTCCATTTAGTCATATTTGAAGGTGACAATTTTATTCTTAACAACATCATCAACAATAAAAAAAGCAGATCTCCATCTTCAACAATATATCATCATTGTTCAACAATTGATGGCTCGTTTCGATCGCATAGTTTTTCAACATAAACCTCGTTTATGTAATCAGATGGCGGATCTTTTGACAAAATCATCTATTATCTCTCTAGAACATTAGAATGTATTTAATGTTTGTCCGTCTTTTATTCGATATTTTGTAAATAACCATATTTCACCATAATAAATACATTGTTGGAAAAAAAGTATAATAGAATATGTTTGTTTGCACCCGTTAAGTGCTGACTAAAAAGGCACTTAAACATGAGACATGAAACGACTTCGTTCAATGTTTTTAATAGATATCAAAATGACGTAGTTTTGGTTAGTATGTTTCAAAAAAATAGTAATACGATGACGTTTTGATGATTTGGAAAAAATTATGAAATTAGGGTTCTCTTCCATGCATTCGATGTTGAAGAATAATAAATCTTCTACAAATTTATTGCACATTTAAATTCAGAATTGCTATTGTTACCTAACATATTTCACATTCCATCTTTTATTTAACACGTAATCTACACAAAACATGTTTGAACTCTTCTAAATTATCAAAAGTTTGTCTTAGTTAACTCACTATTACTCTTGTTGTATGTCAAATAACCTTCTACTAGATTTCTATCTTATTTTTCACTATCTGATCTCATATCATAATAACCGAGCACTCATAAATTATAATCAATTTTACACATTTTCTGGAACACTAGGTGGACATGTTTATTTCTTAGTCACTAATTATGTAAATCACACATAATTGAAATGCAAAACTCTTAAACGAAATCAAACATGTATCATGCCTAAACTCAAACATAAATATGCGACTTATTTCATCGTCAAAGATGAAATTTGAATGAGAATGCTTCATGAAATTCATACACTCAAATAACGCCTCTTTTTAATCACTTTGAACTTCGTCGGGTTCTAAACAAATCACAACTCTTAATTTTATAACTATTAAGTTTTCAAGAACAGGAGAAATAAAGGATTAAGAAAATAGAAAAAATGTTGTCTTGACGAGAAATGATGATTGAACGCTTTTTTTCTTTTTAATTATTAGCAACCAATAAAGTTAACAAGTAACAACAACAAAACCTAAAAAAAAGATGAAAAAGAAAAATAAAACGAAATCAGACAAAATGTGCTTAACCTCCAGATTAACCGAACTAAACCAGACCGGTTAAACTAATCTCCAGTGCTTCCTCTACTCTGTGGAAGAGAAACAAAAAAAAACTTTGGCTTTGTAAAAGTAAACTTACAAGTCGGACTTAGCCATTCATCTCCACCGGATAATTGCTGAACCCCAAGTTAAACCGGCTCCAAAACCGGAAGTGGCTATGGTATGTCCCGGTTTAACTTTGCCGCTTCTCACCGCCTCATCAAGAGCTAGTGGAATAGAAGCAGCGCTTGTGTTACCG
Source organism: Pugionium dolabratum (assembly GCA_018901945.1). Classification (NCBI taxonomy): domain Eukaryota; kingdom Viridiplantae; phylum Streptophyta; class Magnoliopsida; order Brassicales; family Brassicaceae; genus Pugionium; species Pugionium dolabratum. The sequence goes on from JAEVFF010000059.1 coordinate 56,017, forward strand.
TAATTAGCCAAGTTCGAAATCACTCTTTCCGGTGGAAACTGAAGCCTTGTAGCCACAGAGTCTATTATTCTCTGGTTTGCCTACAATTATAAAGACTTTCCTTTTAACCAGTTTCCTGTAACAAAAGCTCTAAACTTTCACCAATTTGTTTATTACCATCGCTTATCGGCATTTTTGCACGAAAGCTCTAATTTTCACCTTTTTTACTCGAATTATACATCTGTTATCGACTGGAATCAAAGCAAATGATAAGATACCTGATGGAGGAGGAGCCAATCAATGGAAGAAGCAGGAAGACCGGCTTTTTCTAGAGCAGACTCAATAGATTGGGGAACACATTTGACAGCAAAGCGAAATACTTCTTTTCCATTCATCTGAATGCAAGAATATGAAGATTGTTTTGGAGGAAAGTCTCCCAACACAGAGCCATTGGAGCTCATGGCACCATCAATTTGGGATTCATTAACAGAAGCATTTAAATGTCTGCACAAACAGAGCATCAATCTCTTATATTGTTAGTTTCTTAAGGGAAAAGAAGGTGAAGATGAATCTTAAGAAGCCAAAGAAATGAAATGTTAATCTGTATACCTGCGACCGTCTCCATCGCTGTGCACATCAAAACTAAATAAGCCATCATCTTCAATATCACAAGCCTGAATAAAATCAAAGTACATTTATCGAAGAACAAAAAGTGATCGTTTACGTCAAGATTTTATTCGCATTGCAGCAAGCCTTTGTCTTGTAATATTCTTGTTGTACTATACGAAATGTTGTCTTTAAGTAATTCAATGAGGCTTATGAACAATCATATGATAATATTAACAGCTCAAGATTGTTCAGTACCTGAACAACCACAGCACCAGCAGCGTCTCCAAAGAGAATGCAAGTCCCTCTATCCGTCCAATCAACAAACCGAGATAAAGAATCAGCTCCAATCACTAAAACATTCTTAAACCCGCCTCCTGTAAAATAGAATGGGACAAGAATGACAGACTTATATTACACTTTACTAATCAGTTTGGATATCATTTTACTTTTACCTCGTATATGACAAGCAGCTGAGACTAGACCCAAAACAAATCCGCTACAAGCAGCTGTGATATCGTACGCCAATGGGTTCTTTGTGCAACCTAGTGCCTTTTGAATCTGCCATCCATAGTGAATCAATCAACGGAAATTTTCACTCCGTCAAAGGGAGATTTAGGTTGAAGGGTAGGTCAAGAAATACCTGCGGAGCAGCACCAAATAGATCATCGGGAGTAGATGTGCACATTAAGACTAAGTCAATATCTTCAGGAACAACCTCTGCCATTTCAAGGGCTTTGGTTGCTGCTTCTACTGCTAAGCCAATCAAGCTATCTTTGCCTTCAATTGCAGTTTAACAAAAATTAAAGTCTCTCTCAACGATAGCAAGTATATATATACTATAAATTATCATATAGCATAATGAATACAATGTTACCTGATACAACTCGCCGATTGCGAATACCCGTGCGAGTAGCTATCCATTCATCATTAGTATCGACAATTTTTGCGAGATCATCATTAGAAATTAGAAGACTTGGGACTGCTGAACCAGATCCAAGCAATTTGCAGCCACTAGGCACTAGCCTTTTAGTAGAAGAGACAAAAGGAATGATGAATCAGAGACCATTTAAATGCTTTCGAGTGATTCAAACTCCAAAGAGAATCATTAGGAGATTAATTTGGCTTTAGAGATAATCGTGATGTTAAGACAAGACTTAGCAATAAGCATGAATCAGAGACTAACTAAATGTACACTACAAAAGCAAAGAAACAAAAAACAAAAAATCAAAATCCTAAAGCTTTAGCTATCAATCTTTGCATCCAATAGAAGCTTTAGGTCAATAGCAAAAAACGATATTAAACCCAATGGATTGCGAAAGATGAATAACAGAATGAACAAAGAATCTGTGATATTGAAACATGGAAGACGGAGTTTTTCACCTCGGTCGTCGATATTCGGAAGGAGATGGCGAAGCATGCTTATCGACGCCATCGATGGAGCTAACGCTGGAACATAAAACCCTTTTAGAGAATCCCTTCGAAACGCAAAACCCAGATCCAGCAACTCTAATCGGGACGTGGGTTCTGCTTCGTAGAGAAGAAATCGAAGGATGAGTGAAGAATCCAGATGCATTCGCCATTTGATAAAACGAAGAAAGCGAAAGAAACAAAATTGAAAATATTCGGATTACTGCAAAATTGAGGATTTCTCCCTCTCTCTCTCTCACAGCTCGAATTTAATGTAATGCCAAGTGCGAGAGATTGAAGCAAACGAATGAATTTGGCGAGAGAAAGAATTCGAGCGATTACGAAAATGGTTACTTTATTTGCTGGAAAATTCAAAATGTTCTTCTTTATTGGTTTTGTGGAGATGTAAAATCAAATCTTCGGAAGTTCCGAAGCAAAGAGGAGACAGAAGAAGGGGTGAGTGTGTGGCAGCTCAATTTGAGGAGATTCCAATGCTATTGAAAACAAACCATTTTTTGCCCACTTATTAGTAAATTATTTCAAAAAATTGGCGTTGAAGTTTATGAATTTGTAAATAAAGTACAATTATATTAACATCAGATTCCATTGTAAATAAAGTACAATTATATCTGAAACTTTATTTTTGGAAATTTTCAAAAAAAAATAAAAGTAAGGTGTCTTTTGAAAAAATGTTCTATACATCTTCACAAATTTATATTTTCTACGTTCTTCTATTTTTAACATATATTCCTGTATTTTATTTAATATATACAGAAGAGTATACCAATAAACTAGAAACACAAAAGAGTATTAGTAAGGGTTTGGTGAACCAAATCCAGTTTCAAATTTAATTGAAGTAGTTGAATTAAAATTTTATTGCCAATATAAAGAAGATGCAATTTTTGCAATATATGGTTGGTTGTGGACCGTCTTAATAAAACTAAGCTGCATAGTTTGGTGGATAACAAAGAGACACACCAAATAAGCTTTTATGGTAGAAATGTTTGAGAATACTTAAAATTTATTTGCAGTACTTAAAATTAAAGTACCTTAAAGTATCACAAAAAAAATTCTTCCGAAAATAGCATAAATAATATAATCTTTTTAAAAGATATCATTTTTTGTATACCACAAACAGTAAAAACAATTTTTAAGAGTTTATAATTTAAATATTTGGGTTTGGATTTAAGATTTTGGATTTAGAAATTGATTAAGGGTTTATGGTGTAGTTTTTAGTATTTGAGATTTTTATGTTTAAATTTTAATTTTATGGTATTTTGGTTTTAAAAAATTGTTAATAACATTTTTGAAAAAATAAAACTATTGATGTTATTTTTGAACAAAACCATTTTTGTGGAATTTTTGAAAATTACTCTTATATAAAGTTTTTTTATTATTCAATACACAATCTTATTACAAAACAAATAAAACACAATGCTAGGAAAAGAAATGGATAATTTAGAATTCAAAACAATAACATGTGGATAGAGATTAAGATCCTAGGGTCATGGATACATATGAACATATTAGTCACAAACCACATTATCATCAATTGCAAGGTGGGTGGTTTCACAAGCCATGGCTTCTAGAAAAATAAATATGGACCGAATTGTCTCTACAAATCATATATTTGTGAGTATGGAATGGTAATGGCTAATTGATGGTCTATACCAACCAACAAAATAACTTAGAGAGGGATAGAGAGTTGATCTTTGAATTTACATCAACATATTTTAAAAAATTCAAATTTTTTCGAAGATTATCCGAAATACTCATGTCAAGATTTATTCTTAACCAAGTTATTGAGAGTTTGTGTGTAGTGATTTTAGTTATCATAAAGTTTTCGAATTTGTATCTTTATCCGAAGTTCAAGTTCTCTATTTTGTCAATATAGTTTGGATAATACTTTTCAATATCTAAATTATCTCTTCTCACAGTTCTTAGTTCATAACTTGTAATATCAAGCTTTAATGTTTTTGAAATCGAAAAGGGAATAAAAAAAATAAAAAGATTTGAATGATTGATCAATGAGATCGATTACAACTTTTTATCACTTTCGAGCTAATAAATTTTATCCCCCTCATTTATGACGCGAGTCTCCCTTTTTATATCTTCAGTTTGCCTAATATTCAATATAGTAATTGTTGGAACTCAGTTTTACGGAAGTGGTTGTCGATCACTTTCTGGTAAGTTTTCTAAAGAAAAAGCTAAAACCAAAGTTTGTTTGAATGAGAAATGAGTATTTAAAGTGGGTTGCTTGATAAACATAAAATGAACAAATGTAATTTGTCTCACATTATAATTTAGAAGTGAAATCTCTCTTGTATATCAAGCGGAAAAACCGTTACAAAACTCAAAATTTTGAATACACTTTGGTGTATTAGTGAAAGGAGATAACCGAACTCGGGATTCGAGTTTTTGGAATTTAGCAAATGAACCAATGGTTGGTACAATTTTTATTGTGGTTTGGTTCAAAGCTCATTTGTTATTTGTTGATTAAGTCAAAATCAACATCTTCTTTATTGAGTTAAGTTACAAATTACAACCAAATTAATTTGGTTTATTATTTTGTAACATTTGTAACATAAAAATTATAATGATTTTTAGTGGAGAATAATTCTCATTAAAAATGGAGTAATCTTTTTATAAACTCATATATTGATCATTAAAAAAATGGTTGAGAATGATGGAAAATAAAGATGAAAAAAAAAAGAAAAGAAACATTTGGTTTTCTCATTCTAAGAGTGTAAAAAATACATATAAAAAAATCTCTCACATGTTGAGTCTGAGAGTGTAACATAGAAAAGCGTTCGTTGAATTCTATTCTTGGGTTGTGCAAGACAGAATAGTTGCAGTTGTATCCTGGGATTCGGAACGCCATGCAACCGTCACACTACGGGACGTTTTCAGAATTAAGGAAAGAGTGTCTCGCCTCTGCAAATTCAGTCTATCCAAAATTCTTGTATCGATATTTTTACATTTTATTATATGTAATTTGTTTCACAATTATTAGTTGCTCATATTGTAGAAATAGCGTTCTAACAATCTTAATTCTGAAAAAATTTGTTAGTCTTAAGATTATAATTACAATAATTAACAATCTTAATTCTGAAAATTTTCGTTAGTCTCAAAATTATTCTAACAATCTTAATTCTGAAAATTTCGTTATATTTATTAGACTAACGAAAACTGATAATTTTGTGAAGTGTTTATGTTATAAGAACATGAATTTGGATGTACGATAATTCTTCGTTCACTCTCAATATACTTTTTTGGGTTTGAAATTGTGCAAAACGTAGAAAAAAAGTATCAATAAAGTAAAACGTTAACAATAACATTTTATTATGGCAACAAGTATAGTGAGTCGATACCCCAAATTGGGAGCGGTCTACCACTAATGACTTTGTTAGTAATACGGATGGAATTTTGATTTTTGTCTTAATGTCCAAATTCTATTGATTTAGAGGTAATATTGACCATGAGTCTTGTGAGTCGACGCACCAATTTCGTATTGATAGTGGTATGCCACATGTGACTATGTCAATAATGTTTAAAACTATACCTTTAAAAATCATCACTTACTTCACAAGCAAAATGCTTAAAAGAAGTTTAGTGAAAAATATCACAAGTGTGATATGTCAAAAAGTTTATGCATGTCTAACAAAATTGATATCTATTTTAATATATGTATAGATTTGTTGAGACGCATGAATATGGCTTTAAATAAAAATTAAAGCAAAGAAAAAAAGGTTGGAAAATAAAACCAACTTGAGAAAACTATGAAAATAGTTATATGTGATAAAAGAAAATATTTTGATGAAAAATAATGTGTTATTTTGAATAAATAACATTATTTATCAAAAAACATTTCCGTGATCATTCGAATCAAATAGAGTTGTGAAAAATTTCAAACTCATAAAAAAGTTGATAAATGCAAAATTGCATTACTCTGAGTTATCTCAGAAAATATGGGGAAGCGTTGCTTACAACATAAAGTTATTGACAAGATGTCATATGAACTTTGAAAGGTAAAGTACATTCGTACAAATACCTAAAAGTATGAGGGTGTATACAAAAATTATAGTACAACCTTCTAAATAGTCACAATCTAACTAAAAAGTAGATTGTACATAATGGTTTAGTCATTTTTTAAAAAGAAAAAATAACCATTATAAAATTATCTCAAATGGTGTAATCTTAATAGATTATATCCAATTGAATGACAACCTAGGATCCATATATTAAAAGTGTCATGCGATTAAATTGTAAAATCATCAAGAGGAATGAGTTAAGCCTATGATTTAAGATAAAGTTTGATGGTAACCCTACCTACGTGACTAGAGATCCCAAGATGTATGTTCAAAGGGACAACTAAGTCAAACGGAATCTGAAAGAGCACTGTGAGACT